>QEPC01014446.1:4099922-4123191 GCA_003113815.1 Sphenodon punctatus
GGACCTGGCTTCCCTCATCCATACCTTCGTCACCTCGAGGCTGGACTACTGCAACGCGCTCTACGTGGGGCTTCCCTTGTTCCTGGTTTGGAGGCTGCAGCTAGTGCAGAATGTGGTGACCCGTCTCCTCACGGGGATGGGTCGTCGG
Organism: Sphenodon punctatus; assembly: GCA_003113815.1. Classification (NCBI taxonomy): domain Eukaryota; kingdom Metazoa; phylum Chordata; class Lepidosauria; order Sphenodontia; family Sphenodontidae; genus Sphenodon; species Sphenodon punctatus. The sequence goes on from QEPC01014446.1 coordinate 4,100,071, forward strand.
GAGCACATTACACGAGTACTCTGCACTGGTTGCCAATAGGTTCAGGGTTTTGGTGTTGATCTATAAGGCCCTTCATGGTCTGGGCCCCTCGTAACTCAGGGACCTCCTCGCCCTCTGCACCCCAGAGCGGCTCCTGCGGTCGGCCGGGGGTGCCTTCTTGGAGGTTCCTGGCATAAAGCGGGGGCCCACAATGGAGAGGGCATTCCCGGTGGCTGGGCCACGCCTTTGGAACTCCCTTCCGGAGGAAGCTCGCCTGGCCCCAAGCCTGTTGTCATTCCGGCGAAGCTGCAAAACCTGGCTGTTCGCCCAGGCCTTTGGGGTGGGGGGGAGGGTGGGTTAGGGTTATGTTCTTTTTTTCTCCCCTATCCTGCTTACTGTTTTAATTCCCGGGGCCCTGTTTTAAACATTTAATGTGTTGATTATTTTAAATTGTTTTATACTAGTTTTATTTGTTGTAAGCCACCCCGAGCTGTTCTCAGGAGGGGGCAGGGTATAAATTGTAGAAATAAATAAATAAATTGCTAGGTAACCGGTAGAGCAGAAACGAGTACCTGAAAAATAGGAAAACCCACTGAATTTCTGATACCCGACCCAACTCAAAATTTTGGCCAGTTTTACACACACCTTAAAGTGCTGGTCTTTCAATCTTCTGGATTTACAAGTCCACAAGTAGTTTCTGGATGCATTCTTCACACAAATACTTGCCTGACGCAGCCTAAAGTAGACGTGGAAACCAAGTGACCATGGAAACCATGGAAACCAAGTGACCACAGCTGCCTGGAACAAAGCAGTTTCCCAGGAGAACCTTTTACACGCAGAAGTTCTAGGAGAAGTTCTATGCAGATGTTCAAAGAGCCAGATGTTTAAGATCTGGGTGAGTGATTTAGACACACAGAAAGTTCAGGATGTAACAGCAAACATGCAGGAGAAAAGTGTGTGTAAAAACACCCTTTGTCGGGTTACTTCGTTCACCCGGTTATCAGATTACCACAATGGGGTATTGTCCCATTTTTCCAACTTCTGGTTCCAGAATACCAACTCCCAGTACCAATTTTTTTACTTTTGGTCCCGATTTTTTTAGTTTGTCCAATTTTTCTCTATTTTCCTGAACTGATTTGCTAAATTGGTATTGATAATTCCATATTTGGGGGTAATCAGGTACCTGATCAGCACCTGGGTGGCCCATCGGGTGCCCCAAATTGTGGGTAATAAATCGGGTACCTGTTTTGGCTCTAGCCATTAAATTTGCGTACATTTGCATAAACAATACATGCAAATTTATTCACATTAACATTGTCCCATTTACTACCCTGCTATAGGCAGCACTTCTAAAATGTTGTGGGGACTTTGATAAAAATCTTTTTTTCTTGTTTTGGGAACATGTATACTCCATGTTTACTCAATGGGGGAGGACGACACTGTTACAAATTAGTAAACTGTAAGAATATCTTTCAGAACAGATTGTTTGCCAGTGTGAATCAGCATAGATCTCTTGTCGAACAGGATTCTTTACATTGGTTTCATTGTGGGGCTTGTATGTCTCAGCAGACTACTATGGTTCAGAATAGGACTTTGAGTCAGAAGACAATGGAGTTTAATTTTGTTTGAGGACTTTAGGACATTGAAATCTGTTGCACTTGCTCAGACTAAGGACATGGAGATGCCTAATTGTTCGACACACAAAACTGAACAGGGAAAAGAAACTCAAATAAAAAGTGTAAGAATAGGTCTGCATTTGAAAAGAAATGGACCAGCTGGTCTATTTCCTCTATAGATCCCATGTTTCCATGATTTGTATAGAATGCTTTAGAGGAGGTGGATTTGTTTGTTAATAAATAAAATAATGATGATGATGATGATGATGATGATGAAAAGTGAGAGAGAAATTGTGAAAAGTGAAAGAGGAACTAAAGAAATGGTGAGCTATTGATTTAAAATGAGAATAGATAAGAAGTAGATGATCAGGGAAGTGGAGAATTCCAGGGAAGAATATAGAGTTGTTTTGCTTCTAAGACATGGATTTAGATCTAACCCTGCTCAGTAGTTTTTAATGTGTCTGACCCAGGCATATTAGGTCAGTCAATTTCATGATGACAAGTTCATCTTCACTAGGTCTTTTGGAGGTTATATACTGCCATGGGTTCACCAATATTTGTGATTTCCACTCCCACTCACTGCCAAAATAGGGTGTTAACAAATGAGAAATTAGTCCACGTTAGCCCACACTAGGTGGGTGTCCACCTGCCCATTTATTAGGTGTTCACACCACCAGACATGGGGCCATCACACACTGGACCTGCAGCCCCCACTCGCAGTGTGGTCTTGGAGAATGTGGAGCCCACTGTGCACGTGAATACAGGCTAATGTGCTGCATCCCATCAATTAGGTTGCAGGCAGTGCCTCTGCATGCACAGGTCTGCCAGAACCATAGAGTTGTGGGCAGAAATCTAGGGCATCTGAGGAGCAACTGCATCCTGTACCTCTCTCTGCTCTTCTGCTCACTGGTGCTGTCAGTCAGGGCTACCCGCAAATGCATGAAAGGCACGCGGGGGGCTGCCCGTTTATTAGGATGGATACGCTAAACATCGGAGTGGGGACTGAGTGCGGGTTGCACCGCGAACCAAACCCAGAGTGCAGCGGCCTAACATCTCATTAGCTAACACCCAAAATGAAGTAGCCAAAATATCAAAGTCATCAAAACAGATATCTGGCAATGAGGGAAAGACACAGAGGATTGTATCTGCTTCGACAGAACCAAAATTAATAAGGTAAATTTGTTAGATACTAAATTTATGTCAGCTATTGATTAATCTGTCCTCTAGACTGAATCAACCATTCTTCACCTCTATTGTCCCTTGCAGGGAAATGGCTCGGTAGATTTACTGGCAGGCTGGTGTCCTAACCACTAGATGTTCCTTCCTTTCCCACTTGCAGCAGCTTTTGATGTACAATAAGTACTACATTTCCCATCACATGTGCTTAAATTTACAAAGTAATATCAAAAGTAAAACTCAATGAGATATCATTAAAATATGGCTTCAAGTTTTCCATGTGTGGTTGAAGAACATGGAATAGATCTTTACCGAGAAAAATCTACTTAGTGTTTGCACTCATGAAGAATAAGTGAAATTCGGGAGTGCCAAATAAAGTCAGAGGATTTGATATTTTTGGACTGTGGAGCTCTGGGGATGAAATTTCTCCCCTGAAGGCAACATACACAGCAGCCGCAGTAACTTAGAACAGATCTCATCTTCCCTCACAGTGTTCCCAGCTACTGTTCCAGTGTCTCTTGAACAGTGGCGTCCGTTGCTCTGTGGGTGGAGATGGGTGTTGGCCGGGAGCAAACACTCACCAACATCCACCGAAAGAGATTGTTCAATGTCTGCCTGATTTAGGAGGACTCTGTTCCTCTGAACGCAGTCTCTGAGAACTGGAAGGTGGAAATAAATGATAAAAGATGGATAACTTCATATATGCAACATCTGTTTCTGGCCAGTCTCAGATTAAAGATACAGGGCCAGGTGGGCCATTGGCCTGACTCAGTATGGCAGATCTTGTGTACTTAATTCAGTAAATCCCTTCTTGAGTTTTGGACCAACTAAAACCAAACTGGGTTGTAAAGCAAACTGTTCCCAAGCTGATTGTATAACACTGATGGGTAAGCATTGAAAGGTTGTTTCCCCTCCAAACTTAAACCTAAACATTTCAGGGAAACTTTTTCTTGCATGAATATGTTCTCATCAGCACTAAGAAATTAATTTCATTCTATTTAGAGAGACCCAACAGGAGACAACAGTTCACTGAGAAAATGATTAAAACCTAGATTACAATAATCTCTCTCTCTCTGGAACTCTAAGTGCTGTGCAAGCATTAATGAATGAATTTACAAACCTTATTAATTCACCTTGAGGAAGGGAAGTATTATTAACCCTGCCTTGTGAAAGAGAGAAAAAGAACCAATGGAGAAGGTAAATGGTAGAGTTCACACAGAAATTTTGTGGTAGATCCTGTAACAATACCCCAGCCTTTTCCCATCCCAATTTGGTCATCGTTGCAGGTAGAGTCCCAGTTACTATTGTAATGCAAATAAATACAAGCTAGACCTGTGAACCTCCCATTGTGTGTCTCTATCAATCCCTTCCATGCTTTGTTCTCCTTATTCAGTGCTTTATATCTTCAAAGCAGTGAAAAACAAAGGACAGAGAAAGATGAATCTTGTTCCGTGACACAAATAGTGCTTTGAAAAGATAACATTAAAGTAGAACTTCACGGCGACACCATTTCCATAGGAGGTGCAGCTGACTGACTTACACACACTGTCTTTATAAGACCTGTCCATATGTGTTTACTGTCTAACCTCCCCTTTTTTGGCCCTCTAAAGCTGCCTGTAGTCTGCAGTTCAAACAATGACATAAGTCATCCATCATCACGGCAGACGGCTCTGTGCTATCAAAGGCTGATAGGGATGATCAATTACAACTTACCGAAGTCGTTATTGGTATACAAACAAGTGAGTAATTGTGGTTCAGAATTCATCTGCAGGATGAACAATGAAATAAAAATACCAAATTGTTATTAAGTCCAGCAGGAGGGACTACCACCTCAGTCTCTTGCCCTCAGCATTGGAATATTGCCTAGCTCTATGCCGATTTATGCCGCCTGTAGCGAGAAAACTATCAGCCTGCAGAGCTTTGGACCTCCCTTCACAAAAGAAAATTAGAACACAGTCAATTCCAGAGATGTAACATTTCAAATAACAATCAGAACGTAGATACACTCAACCTCTCAGGAAAAAGCAAAGTTTGATTTGAGGGGTAGAACACAACTGGTACATCCAAGGATCTTCAGGTCTTGCAGATCTCCAATGTTACCAGTGTTGGATCTTCATGTCTTGCTGGTCTCTAACGTTTCCAGTGTTGCTCTAGCTTCAGATGAAAATTTATCCCAATGAAAAAGGGTTGCTCCTAGTAACATTAGCCTGCCTTGGAGCAATTTTGCACTGGAGACAGTTTGTGGCCTGCAGTAATACATTCGACCAAGACACCTGGGCAAATAGAGTGGAGTGTGTAGCAGGTTTGTGGTGTCAATGGATAAGTTGTGTTGGGATCCAGGTCCCCAAAATATGCAGTCCTACAGAATAACAGTTTATTCAAATATAATTCTCCACAGTTACGAATACAGTCAAGCTGTCTAAGCCGGGTATGCAATCCCTCCGGCCCCCTTGGCCTATCTAGCGCTGAAGCTATGCCAGATATCAGTTCCCAGGATGGCTTCCAGTCAGGAACAGCTCTGGGCACTCTTTGGCTTCCAGGTAGCTTCTTTTCTCATGCAGTCCCAAAGTGAAGGCCTCCTACTGAGACTCCATTCAGACTCCACTTTTAGCAACCAACAGACAGTCACAGCATGTAGGGGTGTGCATGTCATTTTCGTTATTACAATAACAATAATGAAAATTTTGATATTTTTATTATTGTTATTGCAGTAACGAAAACAACAAAAAGTAATATGAAAATAGAAACGAAAATGACATTTTGGTTTTGAAATAAAGGAAAAACATTGAAAAATGTATTTCCAGCTATAACTTTTTTGTTTCTTATTCAATTGTGATGTAATTTGGCGTTCTTGTACCCACCAATGGAGGGCACTATCTGTACCATGCTTTGAAATGATTCGATAAATAGAACAGATTTATGAAGTGATTTAATGTTGTGATTTTAAGAAAAGCTCCATACACATTCATGGCTACAACGTGTTTATCTTCCATCCTATATGCATGAATCCTGTGAATATCATGTTCCTCCACAGAATTAACACATCTGCCAATTCTCAGAAAGATTGGATGAAGGGTCCTGAAGAAGACATTAACTTGAAAATACATTTCCAGCTGTAACATTTGTATATTCCATCCTGTTTACAAGATATTTAGCAGGAATGTATCACATACCTTCCCTGTCATCTCTGCCAAGCTACAGGACAATGTGATAAGGGAACCCAATTTTATAAGCAATTGAAGTTGTCCCCTTGAAGACCATTGTTCAGATAAATAGCAGCACATGCAGTGCCAGTCAGAGGCAGGCACCTGGCATAGCAGGGGGAGAGAGATGTAGGAGGGAGGATGTGGAACAACCCAACAGACTGAAAGACACATTCACTGGCCAATTACTGAATGATTCTAGTTTTACAGGACCAATCGGCAGTGGCTTTGAGGCCGGCATAGGGGGCGGCCCTGAGGTGGGCATAGAAGGGACATAACTGGAACTTTGGGGATAGAATCACAGCAATCAGGAGACATAGTTTACACATCCAGGATGGCTAATTATCATCACAATCACATCCTGCAGCACTGTGACAGAGGACATAAGGGAATTTCTATTGGCTCTTTCCTAAACAGATGCTTTTGACTTCCCACTAACAAGCCGGGAGAGATGTTGGGATGGTCAAAGCACAGAATGAGAATATTTGGTTGACAGTTCTGCTGGCCAATTGGCATCACAAACCAATCTTATACCACAGTGACACGTAAGACAATCCCTGGCATAAGCTTCTTCTCTGCATATGCTGTGCAGGCATATAAAATTGGGACCCTTTATCACATCTTTCTGATATTTGGCAGAGATGATTGTGAAAGTGTGATAAACAGCCCTGCCAAATTTCATGTACACTGATTGGACTACAAAGATGTTACAGTCAGACATACATTTATAAGTTAATTGCTTATACCACCAGGACCCTTTATCCAATCCTTCTGAAAGTTTGGTAGAGATAGTAAATATGGGAAGGAGTATAACCTTGCCAAGTGTCATCTACATTAAATGTGAGGAAAAGAAGTTACACCTAAGAATGTATATGATGATTTTTGCAAAATAAATTAATTCAGCTGTTTCTAAAATTGAATGCCTTTATCCAATATGTTTGGAGTTTGGTACACTTAATGCGTTCCATTGGAGGTATACGCACTCCAGGTCCCAGCCAATTATAGTGAAAAACAAAAACGTTACAGTGTGTAACAAACGTTGCAAATGTGTTTTCCATTGAAACCAATGGAAAACAAAAACGAAAGCAAAAACAGAAATAACAATTTGATATTTCTGAAAACGAAAATGACAGATTTAAATAACAAAAATGAAAAAATGAAAACAAAAACAACATGGGCCCCCTGGTGCACACCTCTATCCAGCAGAGCTCTTTTCTCTTGTGAGTCCAAGAGCATACTAAGAGCTAGCTGCCTCAGCCCAATTATATAGCTGGGTAGCCATGCCCAGATACTTCCACTTCCTGTCTGGGCTCACTCGGCCGCTCTTAAAGGGCCAGCAGCACTATCAGACTGCACTCCGTCACAGATCGTGCCCTGAATAATGGAAAACCAGGAATGAACCCTGACATTTAATCAAAACTGATATATCTATCTAAGTTATCATGTTCCAATGGGCTATTACTAATAGGCAAAAAGTTCTTCTGCACAGAATCGTAATGAAGTGAAATAAATGAGGGGGCGGAATGTATTCCACGTAGAACAAAGGGTGTCCACTTATCAGAATTCATGTTAAAAATATTCCATTTTTAGCTGTTGCCTTTGTGTTGAAAGACAGTAAAGAAGGTCAACAACAGAATCAGGGGGGTATATAAGCACCAGGTAAATTGCTTGCACTATATAAATGCTTATAATAATAATATATAACAGTCAACAGATCGATCTAGGCACTCAGAATAATCAGTAATATTCATGATAGCAGACACGACTTTATAAGACATTCATTAAACATGATCAAAGCAACAGGAGGCCAGTAAGAAGGAGGTTGCAGTGGTGAAGGTAAAAGATTTCTAGAGTATGGGTTAGGATGAAATATCAGAGAATACTAAATGCAAAGAATGGATCACACAAGTTTTATACTTTTCTGAAGCAACCAAAAGTAGCCACTGTCAGAGACAAGATACTGGGTTACATGGACCCAGTATGGCACTTATGTTCTTATCCAACCCATAGACTGCAAGTTGAGCAGCCTGGCCCCATGCTTTAGAGAATGAGCGGGGGATCTTTTCCCTCCCAGTGGCCACTTTAAAAATCAGTACAAGCCACAGGGGCCACATAGAAGTCGGGGATGGGGGTGCCTAAAAGGTGCACTTAAGAAAAGTAGGATCCAGATCATGGATTTGTGCCCTGGATCTTTCCCCTTCCTTGTGTGCATGCCCTCATCTCTGCTTCCTTTCCCTGAGCTCAGTTTTTCAGTGGTACGATGTAGGAACTGAATCCAAGGGCCAGATCCAATAACTGAAAAGCGACCACATAAAAACTTGCCATGGGCTCCATTTGGCCCATGGGCTTGAGGCTCCCACTGATGTATTAGGGCTAAGGTATGGGACTTCCGAGGTGGGTTTGAGCCCTGCTGGTACCTCTTTTTTACAAATTAAGTACTGACAGGGAATTTTGGTATGTGCACATTGGAGGTGTTGCATAAAGCCCCCCAAATGGTAGGGTGAAATTGGTTGTGACCTCCACCTCCATCTTAAGGAGCTTATGCTAGTGATGATTATCCTCATTTTATAGACTGGGAAAACCGAGGGAGAGAGCAGCTAAGTGATCCTGATCTCCTGGGTACCAGTCCTGCTGTACTTTGATCACAAGACCACATTTCGTATCTGCAAAACCGCCTCATCCTCCGGATTCTGGATTGGCCTCTGCGTTCGGCTGGGGGCGCCCTCCTTAAGGTTCCCTGGGTTTCCCAGGTGTCGACCATGAGGAGGGCATTCTCCGTGGCCGCTCTGCGGCTGTGGAACTCCCTCCCGTTGGAGGTCCGCATGGCGGTAGACCTCCCCTCTTTCCGTAGACAGTGTAAGACCTGGCTGTTCCTCCACGCCTTTGACAAGGGAGACAGGATGGGTGGGTTGGGTTAGGGTGGGGGTTTTATTGTCGGGTTATTTTATCATGAGGTTACTTGTAAATGTTGAATTCTATAATTTTATGTGTTTTAAAATGCTGTTAGCCACCCCGAGATGCTTCTGAAGGAGGAGGCGGTATATAAATGCAAAATTAAATAAATAAATAAATAAATAAAATTAAATTAATAAATAAAATTAAATAAAGCCTTGTAGCAAAAACGTGTAACCACCTTGATTCAGCCTACAATTAAGATATACTGTGTTCCTCCTTTTCTATTTATCCAATTGATTTCCATTCCCTCACTCACCCAGCCATTATCATTACAACTATCTGGGAGATAACGTCATTATAGAGAGTACATTTAGACTTCAGTCATTATCCAAAAGAGCCTGTCAAATGGTGGAAATGGTTCCTTGGGTACAATAAGGTTGAAAAAAATGATGAAATTTGTTTGGGAAATCAAATTTGCCTGTTAAGATAAAACAACTGTCTTTTTTTCTTTTTTCTTTTTGCACTGCACCCACTTCTGGAAAATCCATCTGAAATAATCTAACACAGAATGATAGAGCAGTCTAAAATATTTAGCACATTTGATTAATTTACCATGAAAAATCCAGCCATTGCTGTTGTTTCCTAAATATTTAAAACTTAATTGAAATGATGATGCCTAATTTCCCTAATGCCTGGCTGTAGCTTGACTCAGGAAAACCTCCAAAGATAGATGGTTAATGAATAATGTTTTTTAATGCTAGCCAACTAATAGTGTTTGTGTTTTTATACGATAAAAGAAAGCATCTAATTAGGAGAAAATTCTAGGAAAATGGCCCTCTAGGGTTTGGTTGTAATGTGGACTTAGCTATTCATTGAGTGCTGGACTTCACATGTGCAAGGAAGTCATAATTACTATCTGTTATATTTAACAGCATTCACAATTTAATCTCCAAACGCAATTCCTCTTAAAATTTAAGACGGAGGTTTATGGCGGTCTGTGGGCGTTCCACTGCAGGTGCACATGGGTGCACCCCCATCGCCCCTACACCCCCACGCATGGTGCAACCTGCATTGTTGCCGGTTGCTCGATACGTGGGGATGTGTGGGGTGCAGGAGCGTGCACCCACCCACACACACATTTACATGGGATACTCCCCCACATGGATAATGGGTGTTCATGCGGGGGAGTGTCTTGTGTAAAAAGGGCCATTGTTCCATCAAAACTTCTTGGAAGCCTGATTAATATCTGACAAAAAATAAAATAATGCATCCATCAGTATAAAGGAAGGCAAATTTAGATTAACCTTCTGGACTATACAGAGAAGTGAGCAATGAATCAAGTTGCCTGGGAAAGTTCTGGATTCTCCTTTGTTGAAAGTTTATTTAAAGAAAAGGTGAGATAAATAAGTTTGGAATGACTGGTAGACCCGAAATGAATATCTGTGGCAAATATTTGCCTTCTTTGATCTGAATCCGACAAAAGCGAATAACAGCAGCCACTATTAAACTTCCACATCATAGAATATCAATTTCCAGTACTTTGGTTTGCCTTTTCAGTTGTTTGGTTATTTGGTTTGAATATTCAGTTGTTCTGATACTTCATTTCAGCACAATTGTGCTTGTGCAGTAGTTGAAACGGCGATGACTGGACAGCTGTTCTGATTTCATGGGACGGTTGCACAGAATCAGAATGACTGTTGATATTTCAATCAGAATTCTAGTTTGAATAAATTTTTTATTGGACTTCACCATCAGTGAGGCCAATCCCATGTGCATGCATTTTCCACACGGCACAGTGTGCCCACAGCGGAGGTGCGCAACGGAGGTGCACGGGATCTGCAGGCTATGGGATGGGCTCCAATTATTTGTACATGCACGAATCGCCAAAATCAATGTTGATCAGAATTCCAATCAGAGTTCTGGTCTGAATTCTGACCAGACCCATCAAATGACTCAGGGTACTTTCAGACATGATGCTAACCACCCTTTAACCACCTTTGGTGGTTATTTATGCATGTTGCAGGGCTGTATTGGTGCCCTATGCAGCCCTGCAACATGCATAAATAACCACCAAGGGTGGTTAAAGGGTGGCTAGAATCATGTCTGAAAGTACCCTCAGTTCCACTGAAGATAGAAACTGGGTGAAATTTTGGCTTCAATTCTAGCTAAAACTAACACAAATATCAAATAATCAAAATACCAGGTAACTAAATAACCAAAATTCCTAATAAGAGGATATATTGAATATCCAGTTCAGTTGCAGAGGAGTCTAAATCACCTTCTAACAAGGGTTAGGAGGTCAAAGACCAATCAGAGAAAGTGGAGCTATCTACAAGAGCGGTTTACACGCATACCACAGTCCTTGTACTGGAGTTGTGCGCAAGCGTACACGGGGCTTAGGAGTTTATGGATATTATTTGGCTAGCTGTGACTATGAGAATAATATCCATGAATACAAAATCCATTATTTGGTTCAGCTGTACTGGTTAGGCAACTGTGCATGGGGTTGGACTAGATGATCCCCAGAGGTTCCATCCATCTCTGTGAGGATCCTACGTTCACTATTAACAGCAACCCTTGCACCAACTTGCCTCCCATACATGGCTTTAAATAAAGGAACAGGCTTTTCTTCCTGTCCGTGACTGTTCTCTTTTGCATTTCGGGCTCCGTAAATATAATCTTGCATAACGTTTAGTGATAACTGGATAAATGATTACTAAGGATAGGCTGTTGCTTTCAGTGATAGTACACATATATCAAAACAACATGTGCTAGCATCTAGTTCTCAAAATAGGAATGCTTTTTATAGCTAGTCTAAACTGGGATCCATTCAGTGGCCGGTGGATATACAGGGTCAGTTGGGAAGTACAGAATTGTCTCTTCTGACCGCCTCCCCTCGCCCAAACTTGGAAACTATGAAATAAACAAGTCTATGTGAAATTGATATTAACCACAAAGTAATTTGGACACTGTAATGGGTGAGGAGAGACCTCTCATCCTCAATTTTCTGAATGGAATCTCTACCCCCACCCTCATTTTAGGGTTTCCATAGAAGCTACTACATATACCCCAAGTTCTAGGTCTGGTTCAGAATGTGGAGATTCCCTGTAGACCAACTGAGAGGTCCAGTGGAGAAAGGATAAGGGAGGGAGGAATGGATTGGTCCACTCGCCCCTGACACTAGAATTACCTAGGTGCTAAAGTGCCCTCAGGATCTAAATTGGCCTTAATCCTGACCAAAATCGAGCCTAGATCATCACAGGGCCGGGGTATCCGTATTTATTTATTTTATTTATTTTGTCAATTTGTATCCCGCCCCTCCTGAGAACAGCTCGGGGCAGCTGACAATTTCAAAAACATAAAATACAATTATAAAAATATATGAAAACTCATAAAATCACCACAGTAAAACAGGCTGGGATAATACTAAAAAATAAAATACAATAAATACAATAAATTGTACCACCAATTGCTTGCCACGAATACCAAGCACTCTACGCCCAATTCACTGGTGAGACAAAGGGTAGAACCAGGAAACCCCAGGAATTTCACAAGGGGAATCAACACATGGCAAGGGAAGGATGGTACAGGGAGGACAAGCTCACCCCACTCTCTGTCACAGGGAGGGGGGATACACGGACCGGGGTGAACCTACCCACTCACACAGGCTCACCAGGGTCACGTTCTGAGAGGAATTCTCTGGGAGATAATGCCCATCAGGATAGTGTTGTGGCCTTTGTGATCTCAAGGAGACCAGGCCCCTATCATCATAGGGCACAGAGCTCTTTCGTGAGAGTACAGCCTCACACCACACACGTTCATTGACAAGGGGGAGGAGGGGGACAAGTGAGGTGGTTGTGAGGGGGTCACAGGGATAGGGGACCAGATTCAGGGGGAAGGATGATGGGGACATTCACTCTCCAAGGGGGAAGAAACAAATCCCAGGGATTGGGGAAGGGGCTCACACTCTTCCCAGCCACACACGCTCACGCAAGCAACCTTAGAGAAAGGGTACACGAGGACACACTCGCATTGGCACTCACTCTCACAATAAACCAGGAAAAAGGATATGGCAAAGGCAAGGTCAATATCAAGGGTGAGGACAAGGGCCAAGACAAAGACAAAGGCAAGGGCACAGGCAAGGTCAAGGGCTAAGGCAAAAGCAAGGACAAAGACAAATGCAAGGACAAAGACAAATGCACACTTAGCTTTCTTGGGCCAGCTTCTCAGGCTCTGATTACCGGCACTGTGTGTCTCACAACACCGGTGTTTATGGTCCAGGCTTCACCCCCTGGCGTGCCTGGAGCCATGTGGAATGCCACACAGGCTCCAGTGATGACCTCACACAGCGTGAGGTTGAAGGTTTCCTTGAATCGGCACTGAGGCTGGTTGCTTCAGCAACCAGGAGTGGTGGCACAGTGGTCTGTGTTGCTGTGTCAGTTTTCTGCTCCGCCAGCAGCAGCGCGGCTTGAACGGGGACGGCTCTGGAGACCCGCAACTCACCACCCCTCATGACACCCCCGATGGCGGGGGCTGACACTCACTCGCACTGCACACACACTCACCAGGGCAGGAAGGGCACACACAATCAGGGGAAAAGAGAACAAATGGAACCGGACACCCTCAACTCACTCACCTCCTTACACATGCTATTCACAGAAATCAAGTTTGCAATGCACAACACAAATGCTGCAAGGCCAGTCTCTCAGGGCAAACACTGATTACTGGCACCTCTGGGACGCCAGCCTACTGCCTTTATACCCCTAGCCTTACCCTTGATGCAATGCCTGTTGGCACAGGTACAAATACAAATTGTTTATTCGGCACGGCCTTTTGCCGTGGCCAGACAAATACACAAAAACACACGACAATATCTTGACAACCATAAAATAAACATAAAACATAAACACAAAGTACAACATACCGTACCTATCAAGGTCAAAAGTCATAAATAAATATCAAAAGTCATAATAAGAGAATAAACATCCATATATTAAATACATCTAGCGGAACCTATAATTTACATTGAGATTCCTTGGGAAGCATCCTAAAGAAGCACAGACCGTTCACCTTCCTAGTAGCCCGTATCTCCTATTTGCTAACCGCACCATCCACACCAGTCTAGTGGCTACTGAGATTTCCGAAGTTAAACAAATGGTTACAAATTGTTGCCCGCCTTTTGCCGGCCAGCAGGAGGAACATTGCGACAGCACAAAGATCTTCAGGCAGTGTCAAATTAGTCAGATATATAAGGGAGTCTGAGTAGCTAAGCTTCTTGCCCCCTAACACTGGAGCCAACCAGGTCTCCCTCAAGTGAATATAATAGGGACACCTAAAGAGAATGTGCTCCCCTGATTCAATTTCTGCCAGGGAGCACAGACATTTGCGCTCCTCATAGGGGACCTTGGCAAACCTGCCCTCCACAACAGCAGATTGAATCATCTCGAATCGTAGTAAAGTATAGTAGCGCCTCAGTTGTTTATTGCTCAAAAAATCCAAATAGGGTTCTCTTCTAAACCAGATCTTATTAACAGCCAAAAAAGGGGCTACCTTCCATGTCCGAAGAGCCGCCAGATCTCCCTGCATTGTGTTGGCACAGGTGCTCTGAGCGCCTGGATGCATCAGTGCTGCTGCACATGTGCCTGTTTTCCCTGGTAGTGTCAGCCGCAGCTCCCTGTACTTCCCTGTGCTCTTGCAGTTCTGGTTCGGGGGCGATCCCTTCCACCTGTTCTTGAACCACGTCTTGTGCCTGGGGGGGGGGGGGGNAAACAAGCACGTTACCTTATAAATAACTAGGCCTCTGCTTGCTGGTGTAAAACGGGGGGGGGGTCTTTGAACCACGTCTTGGGGGGGGGGGGGGGGGAGGGCAGCAGCTGCTTTGATCTCCCAGAGGTTCCCTGTGTCAGAGGCTCTCTCCCTGGCCTCCCCCTTCCCCAGTGAGTGCACCAGTGGCGCCTGACACCAACGCAATGTCCCACCTCCCTTCTACACCCTCACAGCAAATATGGGGATTTCCGGCAAGGCCTCCTCAATCCTAGCAGGGAAAAGGAACAAATGCATGGCCAGGCGGCCATTCCCCCAGTGCACCTGCAACACCCCAACCCCACCATGATGGGCAGCCATAGTGGCCAATCATGGGCTGGCATGGCTGCTGACCATGGTGGCCCCCGATCTCCAGTGGGCAATGGTGACACATATAAATGCACTGGCCTGCTATGACCTGTGTTGACCCACCTGGGTGACCCTTGGCCCAGGCTGTGAGCCTGGAATCATCTGAGGGACCACATCTGAGCCACTTGCCTACCCGGGCTGGGGCAGCAGCTGTCCCACATCTGGTGAGCCGGAAATAGACACAACGGTAAGTCTATGGCTCATGAAGGCCATAGCAGGGTCCCATCATGTCTATTATCACCCATCAACTACATTGGTTTGTCCCAGTAGGGGTGTTCAGACATGACAGTGCCACCGTTATCCTCTCCAGGGGTGGGAAGGGCTACCCCAGGCCAACTTAGCTATGGCTGCAGGAACAACAGTCCGATCTCGCTGGGTAAAAGGGGCAGGGAGCAGTGTATGGCTGCCCAGCCACTTCTCCACACTGCAGAAGTTGCCCTGATGCCGCCCCCACCTCCCCCCATGATGCATCCATGACTGGATGCCATGGCAACCCACCACGCTGGGCCAGGTCATGGCCGGGAGTAGAAGTTCCTGCCCGATTCCACCCACTCTGGCCCTGCTGGGACCGGACTATGGGCCCACTTTGTTCTGGGCCCACACTTCCGGCCCAGACATTTGAACCGGGCCCACATCTGGGTACCAAATAGTGCCATTTACCAAATTACCGGTTAACACATTACTTTTTATTGCATTACCGCAACCAGTCTGAACTTGAGTGAGGAGTTAGGTTGAGAGCGGGTCTAACTGGGCCAGTGTCATATTTATTAACACCCACTGACGCTTCTTAGGTTCTTAAGAAGCATAAGGAGAAGAATAAATGTGAAATCACAACTGTAAGAACTGTTGGGCAACAGAATAAATTTCCCAGGGAGGTTGTGGACTCTCCCTTCTTGGGTGTTTTCAAAACACAAGTGGACAGGCAGTTGTCTATGAAGCTTTAGGAAGATGATATCCTACCGATCATGGGGTTGGACTAGATAGGTTTATATTCTTTAATTAGCTCAAGCTTTCACCATGGCCGAAAGAAGAAAAGGGAGTATGTACATACAAACAAACAAACATAACAAGCATAATATAACATAAATAATATAAAAACAATAACCTTAGTAATATCATCATTACATAGTGTATAGACAATTCGCCCTTAATTGGACATTCAAACCTATTATTTGGATTAAAATACTGAGGAGAAAGAAAGACTCTGCTCGATCTTTTTCCTCAGAAACATTAGGGAGTTGTTTAACATAACTCCAATAAGCAAAGGTAAAGTTTTACTTAATTCCAGCTCCCAGTATAGCTTAAAACACAGAACAACATAGGGTAATAACACTGAGGACAACAATTCTACATAATAACATTACATCATTAAACATCAATGTACAAAAAAAAAGAAATAATATCACAAAACCATGGCCCTCTACCAGTAAAACAATAGATCATCTAACCCTAAAACC
Source organism: Sphenodon punctatus (assembly GCA_003113815.1). Taxonomy (NCBI): domain Eukaryota; kingdom Metazoa; phylum Chordata; class Lepidosauria; order Sphenodontia; family Sphenodontidae; genus Sphenodon; species Sphenodon punctatus. The sequence continues at coordinate 4,116,568 of QEPC01014446.1, forward strand.
AAAATTCTGTTTTCCCCCCTAACTATGCTGGGGAGCTGTGTGGTATACTCAGTAAGGCCCAGATAAAGATCAAATACCAGCTGAATAAGATAAAAAGGTAGCCCAGACAGAGCTAAGGTTAATATAAGAGCAGGACCTTATAAGACGTCTAGCATCGCACAAGTTGGACATGATAACGTGACAGTAACATTATAAATAGAGCAACTGTCTTAGCTATTTCTTCCACTTGGGGATTCAGCAGATAGTCAAGCTTCTGCTCTCATGTCCAGTATTCCCTCCCTCCCTTCCAAAAGGGGGGATATCCAAACAGTTCTTAAATGGTCGTATGATGAACAGCCCAAAAGCATATGGGTAATATCCTCGAATGACTGGCCATCACAGTGGCATACACTGGCCTCTAGGGGCCTGTTGGCATAACGGTCCTCCAGAGTCGCTGAGTGGACCAATTGAAAGCGCGCCAACGTAAAGTTCCTACACAAGGCAGGGCATCTTATAGTATCTAGATACCTCTCAAAATTATGGACGCTTTTAAGTTCGGCATAGTGCGGAGCAGCCTTCCAGGCTGGGAGACAGACAAGATTTTCCTGCATTGCCACGTCCCTACTTCTGGAGGTGATTATATGTTTAGTCTGTGCCACACTTTTGCCGACAAAAAAATCCATAGAGAAGTCCAGATCCCCCAAGAGGTGCCTCACTCTGGATAACCAGGGGTATTGCAAAGCTCCATCATAATTGAGTTATTTCATCAAGCATAGTGACACTAAGTAAGGACCTTCTCCCTTGCTTATTTTAGCCCAATAATTTAAAAAGGCTTGCCTAGCCAAGCTAGAGATAGATTGCATTCCAGTCTCAGAATGAACAATGGCTCCTGGAATGTCCTGAGGGACCCTCAAAAGCCCCCTCAAAAACTTGTTCTGGATGGCCTCAAGGGACTACAGGTTACCTTCAAATATTATTGCCAATCCATACAGCAAAGCAGTTTGTACTTTACTGCGAAAAACTTTGAGGACAGAAGAGATCCTAATGGGCTGTATCCTGGCAAGAAGATGAAGAACCCCTTTAGCCAGTACATTTGCCTTTAATGCTATTTGGCACAAATGTCTAGCCCATGACCTATTGTGAGAGAGAGTGATTCCCAAATAGACAGAGGAGGAAGTTTGTATAAATTCATTACCTCCGATCCTCCATCTACGCTTCTGCTGAGACCCTTTACCTATTATCATTATCTGGGACTTGTCGGAGTTTATATACAGAGTGTTACTATCACAATAGTCTATCAAGGATACGAGCTGCTTACGCAGGCCCCCTTCCATCTGGGAAAAAATTACCATGTCATCCGCATACATTAATGCTGGCAAGACTAGATAGGTAACCCATCCAACCCTCCAATTCTATGACTCTATGATTCTATAATTCTCCTGGATAAAACATAAACTTGCAGATGGTACAGCAATTTTTAAGAGTCTTAGAGCATAACTGCTTGGCTCTCTCCTTTTGTTTATATTGAATAGCCTGCTCACCAAAAGTATTTTGCAGGCTGTTCAACAGGATCTCAGTGTTTATAGGCGTTATATGGCACCTTTGATATCAACAACTAAAGTGTTAAAGATCTTGAGACACCAGGGGTTTTCAAGAGCTATTTGTGAGACAAACAGCACAGGGGGAGGAGGGGATGAGAGAAAAGAAAAGATAGGTTTTGGAAATGGATGTTGGCTGACACCTCAAGAAATACCAGCCTAAAATGTTTTTCATTAGGCCCCGACAACAGATAAATGGAATCCACAGCAACACAACCATGGATGAAACTTATTTCTGCCTCTATAAAATGAACACATAGCATTCTCTGGCTAAAGAGAGCATAAATCTCGGTGGAAATGACACCGAAAGCCTGCTGAGCCTTTTCAGCTGTTTGTCAAATTCTCCCTGAAATGTTGAGGGTATTTATAAGGAAGACAATGCAGGGTACTATGTTGTGATGTATTCTCGGAGTGCCTATGGATAATCCTCATTTATTTCTTGTCACCAGCCTAATCTGAAAAGTAAAGCAGGGAGAGCACCGCATTTAGTCATGCTTCTTACATGTTCTTTGTAGACAGTTTTGCTCTGTTCTGTTTAATGACATGCTGCTAACATTTTCCTAAATCTTAAATACAGCTCCGAAATGAAAGTGCCATGTTCATTTCCCCGTGTTTATAATGCCAATCAATTGGAGCCTTCAGGCAATTATTGAATAATTAAAGACTATCTCAGAGAAGACAGTGGAGACATTAGGAGCTTGCATGTGGAGTTAAACCATTTCATAATATTTGCACAGCACCATATATGGAAGAGCAAATAGACATCTGTGAAAGCTTTTATCAGAGAAAGTGGAGTCCTGGTTATTTCTAAAAAGGAAGCCACATTTGTTATCTGTGTTTAATATCCAATTCTCCAGATAGTTTGGTGGTTATCTGGTAACTAACCAGTTACTGTGGAGGTTAACCGCCAAACTAGAATACCAATAGTACTGGCCCTTTTTACACAGGCCCTTTTTACACAGATGCCCTAACACCCATAAAATGGGTGTTACATTTTATTATACATGTTGCAGGGCACCACCACAGCCAATCACCATGGGCCCTGTGCACTCATGATGCCTCCACCCAGTTTCTGTGGGTGGAGATGGGTGGAGGCGTCTATGTAAACACCACTTTCGGTGGGTGGGGAGCATTTCCCTGGGTGGAGATGGGTGGGGGCATCTATGTAAACACCACTTTCGGTGGGTGGGGAGCATTTCCATGGGTGGGGGCGTCTACGTAAACACCACTTTCGGTGGGTGGGGAGCATTTCCCTGGGTGGAGATGGGTGGGGGTGTCTGTGTAAATGCCACTTGCAGTGGGTGTTGGTGAGTGTTTGCTCCCAGCCAACCCCCATCTCCACCCACACCCACCCACGGAGCAACGGAAATATTGAAATAGGCATGTTTGGCATGTACACAGGAAGTAAACTCTTTCACGGGTGCAAAATTAATCAAGAAGCAAAGCACACTCCCAGAAATGTGCTAACAATCAAATATGCAGTCCGCAGCTTCGCTGTGCAGAAAACTAGGAGGGGGATCTTTCTAAATAAGTCAAATAAACAGGCAATTATAAAATGTAGCGTGTGCATGTAAAATTGGGATGTTTTGACTTGCGATCAAATTTTATGATCAATGTTGTGAAATTGTGATAAAACGACTGAAAAAAAATCTGTTTATTTCCCATGAAGGAGACCGCCTATTCAACCAAAACTGTGCCCTGGGAGTCCAAATTCCTTAAAATGTCCCTGCCACTTGGATCTTTTAACTCTGAAGTTATGAACATGTGTTCCCATGCCACATGGATTATATCAAGACTTTGACGGGTGTAGGATATACTGAATTAGTATGTGCACTCAAGGCATATTGAGATGTCTTCCCATAGGCCTTTACAACTCCCCAGAATACATAGCACTAAAATCCCACAAAGCAAGACAACAGCGGGGTAAAAGTATGGGAGGCACTAAGGTAGAGCCCTCTGCTGGGTGAATGTGGGACACCTTATACTGAGGTGCTCACTCCTAGGCATCCATTTTTGTGTAGGTAGCACCCATCTAGGATTTGTACATGAAGAGTTGTGCAAAATGTTTGCACAGTTGAATGTTAAACTCACTTGTCTTCATATTTCATCTAAACCAGGTTTGAAATTCAGATTGGAGTTTAAATGTCCCTGTAGCAGAGTATGCTGCTCTCCCCCCTCCCCCCGACCCAACATTAATGGGTTCAGCTCTCGATCACCCAGTCCAGCTAACCTCCTCATAGGAAAGGATGAAGGGTGGCCATGAAGACCCCCATGATAGTCAGAAGCTGGGACTTGAGGTCAGTTGATTGAGGTAGGAAATAAAAAGATGCCCAAAGGACTCACCTCAGCCTGGAAGAAAATTGCTTAGTTACATCATTTGGGATTGTTCACTTCTACATTGTTTTGAAATAAAATAGCAAGAGAGGCCCTTTTAAAATGGTCCTCGGTAGAGGAAGTGGTCCACGGGCATGCGGTGGTATGGCGTGGGGGGCAGGTGCACACAGGTGCATACTTCACCCACCCTGCTGCATGGAGCAACCTGCATTGTTGCCAGTTGCTTTGTGCATAGGGGGAGCATGGAGATGTGTGGGTCGCAGGAGCACGCATCCATGCACCCCCATAGTTACATGAGATGCTCCCCCTCGTAAATGATGGGTGTCCATGTGGGTGACAGTCTCATTTAAAAAGGGCCAGCATCTGAGTCATGTGACTTTTGAGAACCAAATGCTATAGGGATATATGCCCTGAGAGGGTTGCCCTACTACAGCCCCACAGTCCAGGGACATTGAAATCCAGAGTATTTGTTTTGCTCTGTTAGAAAGAGAAGTGCTGTTTACTTGTCATGTAACAGCATGACACAGTTTTGGATTGGATTTCAAGCCCCACTTCTCCTCAAAGTTCAGGCAAGCTTGAAATTGTTATTTTGGTTCAGGCCCACCTGTAGTGTTGTTGCAAACAAGGAGCTAATCAAAAGTTTTTCTAAGGCTCAGTCCGGATGCTGCTGATTCAAGCCAGTTTCTTCCTTCCAAAATTGGAAAATTGTCCAAAAATGACTTTAAATAGAGAATCCAAGTGTAATCCAGTCCTTTCATCTTATTTTTTCTTTGAGTTTTGTGGATATGTTTGAATTGAAGAAACAAACATATAGAGAAGTACTCACCAATCTGTAGAGAAATCAAAGAAAGGGAGAACAATTACAGGGAACATTTGCATTTATGTTGCACTCTTCCTCGAAGGATCTCAAAGCACTTTACAAACATAAATGCTCTAATGGCTCACAACAGCTTTTTCAGGCATGTAAAACCTCAAACAGAAATCAGGACACTGTTGTTTTAGAGGCTGTTAGGACCCATCTCTAAACCTGAAGAGCTGACAGATTACCTAGACGTTGCACTGCGCTCGCAGATTTAAATAATCTGCCGTTAGAAAAGTCACGTGGGCGGCGTTTAGACGCACTGCCGCCATCGAAAACCGTGGCTCACACATTCCTTTGAATCTGCATTGATAAAACCTCGATATCTGGGTTTTAGCAACGCGAATTTAAAGGAACGCAAAAGCCATGGTTTTCAATGGCGGTGGTGCATCTAAACGCCGCCAGCGCGACTTTCCTAACGGTGGATTATTTCAATCTGCAAGTGCGGTGCAACGTCAGAAAGCGCAAGTGTCTGAAAAAGGCGGGATTATTTACCGCATTTTACATATAAGGAAGAGAATTAATTATAGGGATGAAAGGGACCACAAGTGTCATCCAGTCCAGCCCCCTGGACTGAGGCATGATTCACCATAACAAACCCCATCCATAGAAGATATTTTATCCAGCCTCTTCATAAAAACCTCCAGCGAAGGAGATTCCGTGAGTGTTATTCAGTGTGAAAAGACAGGATTGCAGCTGGGGGGGGAACCCATCCCTAACTACTCTCCTCTTGTTTTGTTCAATTGTAGCAGCTAGTGTAGATACTGGGACATGCAGTGGTTGGTATAGGGGTGCTGGGAGGGTGAAGTGAGGCTGTTTGTCTCCTCGCTGCAGATCGACTGGTTACCTAAAATGGCGCCTGGGAAATCTTGACTCTCGAGACTTCCTTCACGCCAATTGAGCAGCATTGCCCAGCAGCCCTGCCCTGCTACTAGCAAACAGAGGTAGGTCACCGCCCGCCCCTGTGCTCTTCCTCTGCTAGGAGAGGGAGTGGCCAAACCACCTCTGCTTTTATTTATTTATTTATTTATTTATAAAATATTTCTTTCCCACCCCTCCTGCCCACAGGACAGCTCGGGGCGGCAAACAGCAAAATAAAAATAATCATACTATAAAAACAATTTTAAAAGGTTAAAAATCCCATATGCAGGGAGAAAACAACGCCCCCACCCCCCAAAAAAACCAATCCATAGTGCGGAGGAAAGAGTTCAGGGATGATAGAACTGATCCAAAATTACACAGAGCCTTTTGGATTTCGAGGTCATACTAACCATAGGTTTTATAATGGTGCAACTCTTTCTATGTAAGTATTGTTAATCTAGATTTACTCCCATGTAAGTTAGAGCAGTATTAGCCCTACAGCTTTCAGTGGACAAGTGATATACAAGTTGTTGTTATGTAGGGATGGGCGAACGCGGTTTGGCAGTTCGGAGTTCGGCCTGAACTCGGCCTGTTTGGATGACCGAACTCGAACACAAACACGAACGTGAACATACCAAACAAACCGAACACCAAACGGCAAAATGGCCGAACAGTTCAGTCAGTTCGGATCGCGTCCGGGTGAGTTTGGGTGGCAAAAAAAGTTTCACTGGAAGGTCAAACATGACAGGGAGGGGTAGTCACTGAGGAGCAGACTTCCAGGCACCAGGGGTGGAGAGGCTTGCAAGAAACGAAACTAATTATCTGCCTCCCCCATTCCAAACACCTTCTGAGCTAGTCACTGTTCCTGAACAGCAGGCGTTGAATAGGATTTTTAGATTGCTTTAAGTTTCATTTCAGTTTTGTAATGAAATGAAACTTAAACCATAAACTGAAACCTTGTGTTATGCACTGTACAGACTCATTGAGTATGTA
>QEPC01014446.1:4129236-4145620 GCA_003113815.1 Sphenodon punctatus
GAACCACCCGAACACCGAACGCCCGAACACGAACGTACAACCCGATGGCAAACGAACCGAACGGCCGAACACGAACGTACGACCTGCCCGAACAACCGAACACGAACGGCCGAACACGAACGGCCGAACCGAACGGGCGAACGCGAACGCGAGGCACGTCCGAACGGCCGAACACGAACACACGAACCGAACACGGCCGAACCGAACGGCCGAACGCGAACACACGAACCGATCGCGGCCGAACCGAACGGCCGAACACGAACCGCGATCTGTTCGCCCATGCCTAGGAGTAAGTGTGACTGCATTAGTATTATTAGTATTTATTAAATAATGTAGCCACACTTACTCCTACATATCTGAACACAAGATCTCAGACTACACCTTAATAATACCTTAGGCGGTGATGATAATGACAATAATAATAATAATAATAATAATTAATAATGTGTTTATATAGTGCCAGCTATCTACCAGTCACTGTACAATCGTTAACTAAAGACAAGTCCCTGCCTCTGCTTGGAGCAGGGCCAGCCTTACCACAGGGCTACCTGAGGTCCCGCTCTTTCTGAGGGCCCCACAGTGGCCTCTAATTTCACCAGGACTGGTTGTGGGAGGCACCACTTCCTCTCAGTTGGTCCCCAAGCAGAACCACCTTCAGGGCACCACAGAGGTTGCCCCAAAGGGGGAGGGGCCACCAGGGGCCCTGCATTTTATCTTCGTCCTGGGTCCCCAAAATCCTAATGCCGGCCCTGGCTAGGAGAGACAAGGGAGGGGAGATAACAGATAGAAGAACATAAGCAGGGGCATGGGTACATTGATGAATTTGAGAAGTTCCAAGTGCACATGATTCACTTTGTATCCCTAAGTAGAAGGGATAGTATAGTCAGGGACCCGAGTTGACTGCGTTGCTGCAATTTGCAGTGATTTTTGCAAATCAGCCAATCCTCGCAGAATCAGCCAATCCTCGCAGTGCCATACTGAAATTGCAGCGACACTGCAGTGGGGGTTGTCTGCAGGATCTTTAAATCCTGGCTCAGGCATAAACTTGTCGCTTGACCCCAAACTAAAACTGCTGCTGCTGCTGCTGTCTGTCCGAGAGGTGTGACCATGACCCAAGGGTAAATAGGCCCCTGGGAGATGAATTGTGGGTGGGTGGGATCTGAAGGCCCTGTGTTTGGATGAGGAATGTCGGGGGTTTTAATCTGAGGTGGGAATTCTGGGGTGCTGAAATTCCAGAGGATTTGAGTTGTGTTTGATTAGCAAAGTTGTAATTCTATGTCAAACCTGTTGCAAATTTGCTTCCCAGCATGCATAGTCATGCAAATCAAGTTAATTATGCAAATATTAATGCTCACGGTGAATTTGCAGATTTTGGCTTCACTGGTTACAGAATTTAAGATTTTTTGGTGCAGTGAGCTCGGGTTCGTCGAGTATAGTATAGTATATTCAAAATTTATAACCCAACCCCTCCTGCCAAATGGCAACTTGGGGTGGTGTACAAAAGACAATAAAAACACAGGCCGTTTTTAAATAGATGTCCCCGCCCCCCCGCTCGGTGTTCAGGCGGGTGTGTGGCAGGGAGGGGCGTCCATGTGAACAGCCAACAGTGGGTGTTGGGATGGTTGTCCACTCGATGTTCGCCCATGTGAACACCGAGCAGGATGGGTGGGCTGCAGGTATCCTAGGGCCAAAATTGTTTCCTTGAATCAGTCAGTTTGAGAAGTTGTATGTTAAACTAAACTGCCTACCTGAGTCAGACCAATGGTCCATCTTAGCCCAGTATTGTCACAAGCTGACACGGCAGAAGGGGTTTCAAATTCGGGTCCAAATCAGGCTCTTCCAGGGTCTCTGGCAGAGGCTGTCCTGGTGTGCTACCTGAGGCCCCTTGAGGCCCTCAGTGGAGCCCTTGCCCAGGTGTTACTACCAGGGATCCTGAAGTGGAGATACCAGGGATTGAACCTGGGACCTTATATATGCAGGGCACCCACTCTTACAACTTGAGCTATCTCCCCTCCATGATATAACTGTTTGCTCAGGGCCAGGTGATGCAAGCTCTATCCATGTCATGATAATGCTGGCTTCTGTGATACCGCTTTGCTAGAGGCAGAATACTCAGTAGGTGAGTGGCATCTCACTCCAGATCGTTTGTGCTGTACAAAAGGGTTGGAGTGGTGTTAAAAGGCTAAAAAAAAACTGACTCTGTGGAGGACTATGCTGTTCTCCAAAGCCTCTTGCATAAACCCTTGTATAGGAAGCAGTTCTGAAGTTGTGATTGGCTGGGGAAGGATGCAGGAGGGTTTCCTCAAGATAGGACGGCATTCTGCAGTACTAAGCAGTGTGGAGAGAAATTGCTGTAATTTAGATAGCCCCCCCTCCCCCCCGCCCCGGGTGTCTAAATTATAGGGGGGTGCAATTTGTTATTATGATAACAAAAACATAAAATTGTTTTCTTTTTCACTGTTGTAATAATGAAAAAAATATATAATCATAACAAAAGCAAAAACAAAAACAAATTTTAGGTTTTGAACAAAATGGGACAACACTGAAAAACCTATTTCTGGATATAACTTTTTTTTATTATTCCATTATTATGAAGCTTGGGGAGATTGTACCACCAACAGAGGGCACTGTGTGTATTAAATGTCAGAAGGATTGGATAAAGAGAACCAATTTTAGAAGCAATTGAATGTTGTGATTTTAAGAAAAGCTGGATACACATTCCTGGCTACAACTTCATTATCTTCCATTTAATTTGCATGAAACTTGGGACGGTTATGTCCCTTCCCAAGATTACCAATTCCGCCAGATTTCTGAAAGTTTGGACAATGGGTCCTGATGTTATAAGATATTAACTTGAACATGCATTTCCAGGAGTAACATGTTTATATTCCATCCTGTTTCCAAGATATTTGGCAGGAATGTATCCCACACCTTCCCTGTCATCTCTGCCAAACATGATAATTTTATAAAGGGCTCCAATTCTATAAGCAACTGAAGTTAAACCCTTGAAGACCATTATTCAGATAAAGAGCAGCACATGCAGTGCCAGTCAGAGACAGGCACCTGGCATGACAGGGGGAGGGAGACTATAGAAGGGAGGATGGGAAGCAACTCAACAGACTGACATACACATTCACTGGCCAATTACTGAATGCTTCCAGCTTTACAGGAGCAATTGGTGGTGGCTTCAAGGCCAACGTAGGAATCGGCCCTGAGGCAGGCATAGAAGGGACATAACTGGAACTCTGGAGATAGTATCAGAGAAATCTGGAGACATGGTTTACATATCCAGGCTAGCCAATTATCATCACAATCACATCCTGCAGCACTGTGAGAAAGGACAAAAGAGAATCTCTATTAGTCTTTCCTAAACAGATGCTTCCAACTTCCCAGTAAGTGGGGGAGAGACGTTGGGATGGTCACAGCACAGAATGAGGATATTTGGTTGACATTTCTGCTGGCCAATTGACATCACAAACAGATCTTATACTACAGCAACAGGTCTCATTCTCTGTATATGCTGTGCAGGCATATAAAATTGAGTCCCTTTATCACATCTTTCTGATATTTGGCAGAGATGGTCATGAAGGTATGAGATACAGCCCTGCCAAGTTTCATGTACACTGGGTGGACCACAAAGATGTTACAGTTGGACATATATTTAAAGTTAATTGCTTATACCACCAGGAAAGTTTATCCAATCCTTCTGAATATTGGCATAGGTAGTAAACATGGGGAGAGGCATAAACTTACCAAGTTCCATTCACATTAGATTGGAGAAAAAGAAGTTAAAGACAAGAAAGTATATGCATATTTTTGCAAAATAACATAATTCAACTGCTTGTAAAATTAGATTCCTTAAACCAATCTTTCTGTAATTTGTTACACATAATGCCTTCCCTTAGAGGTACAATCCCACCAAGATTCATACAAATCAAATGAAAAATACAAAAATTAAAGGTAAAAATGTGTTTTCCATTGAAGCCAATGGACATCAAAAATGAAAGCAAAATCAAAATTGAATTTTCAATATTTATGAAAACAAAAATGAATTATTTAAATAACAAAAACAAAAAATGAAAACTAATAATGACATGGGTACCTGGTGCACACCTCTACTACCTTATGCCAACAGTGACAAAGCAGCCTGGGATCAGGAAGAAACGAAGTAGAGTTGTCCTTAGAAACTGGGAACCTCTGGGGTCCTTTGATACAAGCAGTATTCTAGATAAGAGTTTTGTTGTCAGTGCATTCAGAGGCCCTGGTTGGGCCCAGTACAGGGACTGGTATGGCTTCCTCAGCTGCCCATGCCGAAAGCCATTCCTGCCTTAAATATTTTCTCCTCAAACTCTGATGTGGTGCAGCAATAGGGTTGCTACTGGTCCAGTTTCACCTGGCCAGTCCAGGAATTCGGAGTCTTTGTCCCAAATCTTATGAGTCCTGACCCAGGCATCCAGCATCCAGGAATTGAATCTTCATGCGGGAATGATCAATTTTATTCACCTCCTTCATTGGGTGTTTTCATATGGACAGCAGCTGCACTTTTGCTTCACTTCACGCCCATCCGTCTAAAGACGGCCCACCAGATATTGCAGCCTTAAGTACCTTAAGTAGGCTGGCCAAACCTGGGTCACGGGCCTGATGTGGAGCAGCAGTTTAGCTAATGTGCGGACCCACACTGCTGCTTCCTTTCCAGCCGGCCATTGTCCCGGGCAACACCATAGCCTGGCAAATGTTCTAGCCTGCAACTCTATGGTGTGTGTGTGTGTTGGGGGAGAGAGACTGCACAGGTGGACTGCCGGCTGTGAAATCCGCAGGGTCCATTGAAATCCAATGCAGGCAGGGCTGGATGTGGACGGATGCATCCCCAGAGCAGCTCTGATGTGGCCAGCCCCGCATTGGTCTGAAAAGTCCCAATGTTGTCTCCATCTCAATCAGGCTCCTGAACTAGGGAGACTTCAGAGAGGTCCTGGTGTAGCCCAGTGTGGTGTGGTCTGTGGAGGCTGAACATGAGGCAGCCCATCTTCCAGAAAGTCCTTGCAGGATCAGTCTTAATAAAAACTCAGACTATGCTTTCCCAACACTGGTTAAGCATTTTTTGACCACTTCCACATATCTCAGACAGGATAGGCAGGTCCAGTTTACTGACCAAAACATTCCGCATGCTTCAAAGTCTTGCAACAGTCCACATTTGCACCCTTTTACCTTGCATTGGGTCAGCACCACCACGCCCAGCCTGCCAGGGATGCAGGACTCTGGCCAGCTTTCTGTAGAGTTTCTAGACCAGGTCCAGCATCCTTGCAAGACTGGGCTTCAGGCTTTGTAGCATTTATAGTGCAACAAGGGCTAGGACAAAGGCACAGAGCAGAGGGACCAATGCCTGCCCTGTTACAGTGATACTCATCAACAGGGGGGATCAGGGGCATCTGGGATGAAACCTAGACCTTTGGCTTAATAAGAGTAAAAAAAATCACATTTTTTACCCTGTGGTTACTACAGGTCCAGAGATAGAGTATTTGTAGTGTGTTACTACATGTAGAACATTTAAATTTACTCTTACATTGTTCTAGAAATGAGAAGCAGGAATCTCATAGAACAGAGTCTGGAGGGACTAGGTCTGAAATGAGTTTTTGAGCCCCTTGAGAATCTCAGTGACAATGGGGTTCTCACGAACATACTCCAACTCAAGAATCTCGGGAGAATCTGTGTTCTTGCTGTCATTCTTGTGAGATTCTCAAATGCCTCTCCTCTCCCCCCCCCCCCCCCCCAATGCTCTACACATGTGCAAAATGGCCACGTGGTCGCCGCGGCCATCTGGCAGCCACTGGGTAAGAACACGTCAAATCTCACGGGGGGGGGGGGGAGGTTGCGAGAATCTTGCCTGTTCTCATAAGAATGTCATCACATTCTCATTTCAGACCTAGAAGGGGCCACTAGGTTCATTTAGTCCAGACCCTGTTGGGGTGTAGGATAACTACAGCTACACCTACAGTACACATCTGTACACCCTGGGTACAGCCTCACGATGCATTTACCATGTCTTGGACAGGCTTACCCCACTCCTGGCAGCCTTACCACGCAATGCAGTGCATTGTGTGCCTGGAGGCCGTCAGGTGTTCTTCCAGCCACCTGGAGGGGCAGGAAACCGGCTGCTATGTGCTGCATTCTTAGAAAAAGGCTGGGAATGCTGCCCGTAGAAGCCTTATCCAAAGTGGCATAAGGCTTCCCAAGGCATGGTAGCGTGCCACTGCTTGTGTGCCTGGTCCCTGTCTGCCCCATCGCATGGCAAGGTCTGCTGCGGGGCTTGGTGTGGTGGGTGTGAGTTCCAGTCACCTGCAGCCACGTCATGGATGGGGGAGGGATAATGGGCAGGCCAGGGGAGGCGCCAGGCTGGGTGCTGCTTGTGTGGCCGATGCCTCAGTCTGCCTTGGGGTGTGGTGGGATGGCTGACAGCAGCCCACCCGTACAGCGGTCTAGAGCGGCCATTTGTTCTGCTCCCCATGCTGGCCGCAAAGTGTGGCGGCAGCAATTGCCTGTCACGGGGCCTGCATGGGGATTGAGCCCACTGCAACTTGTGCCGAGGCACCCACTTAGTACTCCCTTGCTATAACAGACCTCTTGGGAGCTAAGCCTGTTGCATTCATTATAGAGAAGGGTTTGTGACAGCGATAGAGTATTGTAATGAGAAAAGAATGGAGCTGCCAGGTTCGCTAAAGCCAAGATCTGCTATAATGAAGGCTGCCCTGTGCACTGATTGTCTCCTTACAAAGCAGATATTATATATTCCTAGCCAAGATGAATTCGGATGTATTTATAAATGTACAAAATCTTTGTAAGTTAGCTAAACAGTGACGAAACTAAGTATCGTTTGCTGCAATGCTGCACAGAAGCCTTGGAGACTGGAGATTAAATATTGGATTTTATTTTATTTTTTTTAAAAAAAGAAGAAATCTCAGTAAAGTAATTCAGCCTCATGTCTTCCTGCCTTAAATCATTTATAAGGAAAAAATGCCATACAGATAGTATAATATTTATGAGGTTGCACACGGATGCTTTAATGCCTTTACATTTTCCGTAACTAGCACCTGGCTTTTCAAGGTCCTCTTTGATGATACCTTGTCAGTAAGGCATCAGTGCTATTTTGAACTGCCCTGTAATGCTAAGCCGCACAAGCAGACTGTTTTCTTGTTGCTATGGAAGGTCTTTATCAGCTTTCGAGGTACTCGGACATGCTGATGAGGACCTCATAAAAGCTCACATGGCTCCATATGCAGCATCCAGTCTTGTAGTCCTTTCTAAGGGGCTTTTGTTACCGTCGTTTTGAAGGCATGTGAGTGACTGGATCCGAGACCTGCCTTGTTGACTGAGGATCAGCTAGTGAAATACTTCCTACCCGCCCCCATTTTATTTTTTTTGCCAGAGAATCAGAGATAAATACAATTCCATCCACTAGCATTAATTTGCAATGGACGTCTCTGAAACATCCTATGAAATTGTGAGCAAATTAGGTTTACTCTCACTGTTAACAAGGTTGCATTGCCAAGCCTGTCACCAGCGGAGATGACCCTTTGGCACGAGGAGGACGTTTATATTGTCTGTTCCAGCTGGTGCTATTGGCTGCTAATCAGAAGTGTTTATACTTTTCCATTCTCACTTTGTTTCTGCTATCCTGGCTCGACTTTGTATTCAGAGTTGGTTCATTACAAAATATATTGTTGCAACCCTGTCTTGACATTTTGCTGTCAACTGGCAGTGATCGGTCAATATTGCTTCTGCCACTCATCACAACGCAGAAAATATACGATCACACCAATTAGGATGTTTACTCAATCTTTTCTCTGCAGTATTTCTTTGAGCAGGCAAACGTGGCCAGATATTTTAAAATGGGGGAAATAAAAATGAGAGTCCAATGCCTGGCGGTACTAAGGACTGCCGTGGAAATAGCAGTGAATGCTTCCATAGAGCAAAAACAATGGGTGAAAACAGACATGACGCTAACTCCACTTTAACATCACTTTAACCTTTCTTCTGCATGTTGCAGGGCTGTATTGGTGCAGCCAACATAAGAAATGTTAAAGCAGTGTTAAAGTGGAGTTAGTGTCATGTCTGTTTTCATCCGACATTGGGGCCAAATTCTACTCTTATACCAGCATAAATATGGAGTCAATTTAGTCTGCCATCTCTTAACATTGGCCTTTAAATGGAGTTCATGGAATATATAGAAAAGTAGCTTCTGGTCCAGTGACTGGACAGTGCTGCAGGTTTATGATGATGCCAGAGTGGGTTGAATTTGAATACCATGATTTTTCTCCCTAGTTTTTGTATGGAATTTCTTATTTCTCTATACTTTTACTGAAAGGTAAAGGGCCAGGTTCTCAGTTGATGAAGTGCACACAAAGGACTTATAAAATTATAATTCAGAAAGTGTGAGGGTTGGGGGTCATCAGGGGCATCTTAGATGTGCAGGGGCATAGCTATCATAAAGACAAGAGGGACAATTGTCTTGGGGCCCAAGCTGTGTGTGTGTGTGTGTGTGTGTGTGTGTGTGTGTGTGTGTGTGTGTGTGTGACAAATCCTGTCCTGTTGTAGCACATCTGGGCAGAGTCTGAGCTGAGTGGAAGTAGAAGCACTGCAGCACGCGGCGCACAGGGGGCCCACATGGTGGGCAGCACAAGGCCGATTAAGTGGCAGCGGCACGAGGCAGGTAGTGCAGCCGCAGTCTCCAGGACTCAGGCACAGCAAGCGGAGGGAAGGAGTATCAGGAGTGTCTCTGGAGTCTTTACCATGTAAGTTGGCAGTTTTCTCCAAAATGGATGCTGGAGAAAGGAGTGGAGGGAGTGGAACAGGGTAGAGGATGGTGATTGGGGGTGGGGGGGTGGAGAGTCCATTTTTTGCACCTGGGCCCATTCCTACCAGCCTCAAAAGCCACCAGTTGCCACTGTTCTACAGCCATGCTCTCCTTCCCTTTCTCCTCTTGTCTCCCTGTTCCACCTCTGACCTTTCTACCCTCCTTGCTTCCTGATCCTGACTCCAGCCCGGGCCCTGGTTCCAAACCTGATCCCAAGTCCTGTTCCCCGTGTCCTGGGGATGTGGACGGACATGGGGAACAGGACTTGGGATCAGGTTTGGAACCAGGGGCTGGACTGGAGTCAGGATCAGGAAGCATGGAGGGTAGAAAGGTCAGAGGTGGTACAGGGAAACAAGAGGAGAAAGGGAAGGAGAGCATGGCTATAGAGGCAAGGCTGGGAGGAACCATCGAGGCAAGAACAAGGCAGATGGGAAATAGAGAGCAAAGAACAAGGCTGAAGAACGGCTGTATGAACTGGAAGCAACGAAGGGAGCAAGACCAGAGCAGGAGCATGACAGGAGCAACAAGGCAAGAGCAAGGGCCAGGAACAGGAAGTGTGAGAGTGAGTTGTCCCACCCAGCTTCCTGATGCTACTAGCAAGCCGTATATGTTGTTAGCCAACTAGAAAGGTGGCAGGCGGAACAAGAGACAGGACGTGGGGTTGTGGCTTAGACCAGAAGAGGAAGGTATATCTTAGGGGAGTTGCTGAGCCTGCAGCAGGCTATTGGCTAAGGCAGTGGCCCAGGCAGGCTGATCATGGTCAACCTTCCAGAAAACATGTGTTGTGTACCTGTGACTTCTCAAGCTTGTGACTCTCTCCCTATCTTTTCATCTCCCTGTCTCCCCTCCCTTGTCTCTCCTAGATTGTAAGTCCCTTGGGGGCAGCGACCTGTCTCTAATTAATGATTTTTCAGTGCCAGGTAGATTGCTGGCATTCATTAACTACTTAATAATAAATACATCTCAAAACAGATGCAACAATAAACAACTAAAGATAATAAAAGAGATGGGAGGGTCTGTGTCCACAAAGAACTCATTTTAAATTGACAAAATAATCAGATACAAAATAAAACAGCTACGTTTTCTCCAGAGTTTTATGCATCAAGCAGTATAAACCTTTCTTCATAGGACTTGTGCAACCAGATTGCCTTATTGTCCATGTTTACCCTTCAAGTTAGAAACATCTAAGGAAAGAAAAGCTTGTTTTCTTTGAATGTTTAATTCCGCCACTGTTTGCAGCCGCACTAAGCAGATGCCTGGGCTGTCACTGTTGTACAAAAA
The DNA here is from genome assembly GCA_003113815.1 of Sphenodon punctatus. Lineage (NCBI taxonomy): Eukaryota > Metazoa > Chordata > Lepidosauria > Sphenodontia > Sphenodontidae > Sphenodon > Sphenodon punctatus. Next base: position 4,139,366 of record QEPC01014446.1, read on the forward strand.
GAAAGCAGTGATTAGAACTCTCTTCGCATATGATCAAATGCAGCTCACAGGGCTAGTGGAACGCAACCCCCCATGAGCACAGCCACCAGCTAATGGGTTAATTTATTTAATAAAAAAAAATAATCTGCTTTTCAGAACTTAAGCTCCTTAATGCAACACCTCAGATCATCATTGGGGGAAATAGCCGGTCTAATGGCAAGCAGAGGTAGGTTTTCATCTTGCCAGTTATGACACTGTTTAATGTAGGACAACTGAAACTCTGTGAGAAACAGCAATTATAACTAATAAGCTGTTTTACACAATTTGCTAGACTCTTGCAGCTCCCGCCACACAGCTCCTAAGATTAACTTGCTACTTATTCAGCCTTTATTGCCACTTCCAGCAGCAGCGTAAGAAGCAATGGCACCGAGTAATGAATGGAAAACACAAGTAAATCGTAGGTAATCATAAGCCAGACTCAACAGAGAATGGATAAACTGTCATACAGCAAATTCCAAATTGTCTGGAGCAAACCGCCTGAAGTGATACACTGCCATTTCTGAAATACACGCCTTCCTCACGATTCCAGTGCCTCGTATTAAACACAAGGCTGATTCCACTTTGTCAGATCCTAGTTTGTGTCTCCATGCTCCAACTTTTTCAGCGCTGTGTCTCTTGACTTGATTTTAGATGTCATACCATGAGCATTACATGAGTAAAGACATAATTTATTAGGGATAATGGGAGTAGTTAAATTTTAATTCAGCAGTCCATCCTGCAGTGGTATCCTTCAGAAATCCAATCAATACCCTTGCTTGGGTCTTCTCTGTGATAATATAGTTTGGTGGCTGGGGTCAGGGTTACTGGTTTCTATCAATTAGAGAGCAGAGAACTGGCTGGGAACCATGCGAAAGCGTTTGTCAGAGTCATTCCAACGACAATGTCTTCTCTTTTTTTTAATACCAGAAAAATAAAGGTGAGTAATGGTCTGATGTACATTAATTAAAAGCCCCCCTGAAATGTGCTTCATATTGATTATGATGAGCCTCCCTCGTCAATTTGATCTATGCCGCGTGGTTTGCAGGCACAATGTTAAAAAGCCCCAAGTGGTTTCAACCCTTACAGTGTCTGCAAGTAGCTACCTCCTGGCAGTCATTTCATTTCTACAGTTACAGAAGTGCGGAGGAAAGAGGGGGGGGTGTTTCCGGGAGCTGGGGCAGAAACATAAATGGGACAGTTAATTGACCCCCTTTACACTCTGAATTTCTCTGCTTTCATATCCACTCATTTTCCCTTGCACCAATTGCCAGGAAAAAAAATACAGAACGTGTCACATCCATTGATGGGGTCTTACAGAGGGGTAGATAGCTAGGCTGGAATGGGCCCTTGTGCAGAAGATGGAATGGAACCACCTACTGGTCCTTCCAGCAGCAGGGGACTCAGCTGTACCAGGGATCATGCCCGCCCCCCCGGCCCGGCTTGTGCAGGCTGCACTGCCTGTCCCTGTTATAGCTACGGCCTTGGATCCTTAATGCAGCCACCGCCATTTCTTTTTCCACACATTATTTTGGAACGGGAAGTTCAGTGTTTTGTTTTTCTCTATGTTTGTCTTTCATGGATTTAACTTGTCAGGAGTTCAGTACAGTTTTGCTCCCCCTCGCCACCTCCACCTCCAACCATCTTCCCAAGCCTGACGACAATCTCTGTGTTGCCTACTTTGATAACATTTCATTATGTCCGGTTAGTCGCACCCTGGGAATATTTATTTCCTTTTTAATGAGGCCTGCATATTTCAAATATACACAGTCACTTATATTTAAAATGGACACTTTACAAGAAACATAGGGCCAAAATTTCTCTTTCTTTTCTTGTCTCTGGCTTCTTGATAAAATAAAGGGGAGGCCAATTACACTCAAAGTTCGTTAGATTCCTTGAGACAAATATGACAGGAACACATTTATAGGGCCAGTAACACGGAACCAGGAATGGTGCTAGCTTTAGAGACATGGAGACTTACTATTATTAATCAGTAAGACAGCATTTTCAGTATTCAAAGCACTTTGCAATCTTTATCTAGCTTATCCTGACAACCACCTTGTGAGGTAGGTCATTATTATTCCCATTTTTCAGATGGGGAAACAGATAGCAGTTTGCCCAAATGTGTTTGTCTATTGAGTTCACAGCTGAGGCAGGATTTGAAACAGGGTTTTCTAAATTCAAGTCCAGCACCTTATCCACTCTGCTACACTGGCTGCCGTGTTGCTGCCTTCGTTATTGAAGTGGTATAGCACAGACAATGGCATTGCAAGCATCTTCATGTTGCCCTGCAAATGTGTCAGGGCTGCTATGAAAGTGCCACTTCTAGGGGATGTTGTTGTTCTGCTAATTAGGGCATAAAAAGTTCATATTTATAATGAGTCTGTATTTTTAAAAAAAGGGGGGGGGGATTAAGCATAATATAAATTGAAGACAAAAGAAATAGGAACCTTGTGCAGATTCCTGTTTACAGCCTGTCAGTTTGCGCTACACAAAGTCTAGAAGGTAGTTCAGAAGTGCCAGGTGTTTCTTGCATTGTCCACTGGAAAACAGAGTGAATCATCTCAACTTTATTTTTATTTATTTATAAAAGATTTTTATCCCACCCCTCCTGCCCTTTTACAGGGCAGCTCGGGGCGGCGAACAACATATTAAAACAATAAAACAAAGAAGTAATTTAAAAGTTAAGAATCCCATATGCGGGAGGAAAAACAATTCCCCCCCCCCACCAACCCACCCACCCACACACCAAATGCCAAAAATTCCTGGAGTGAATCATCTCAACTTTATTTTTATTTATTTATAAAAGATTTTTATCCCACCCCTCCTGCCCTTTTACAGGGCAGCTCGGGGCGTCGAACAACATATTAAAACAATAAAACAAAGAAGTAATTTAAAAGTTAAGAATCCCATATGCGGGAGGAAAAACAATTCCCCCCCCCCNCGATCTCAGGGGTCGCACGGGCACATGGGGAGTGAGACGATCCCGCAGATAGGCAGGGCCCAGACCATGAAGGGCTTTAAAGGTCAAAACCAGCACCTTGAACCTAGCCAGGTGCTTTATAGGCAGCCAGTGCAGAGCCCGGAGCACAGGTGTCATGTGCTCCCTGCGGCCCGCCCCAGTAAGGAGACGGGCTGCGTCATTCTGCACCAACTGCAGCCTCCGGACCAGCTTTTCGGGCAGCCCCACGTAGAGCGAGTTCCCAAAGTATCCCTGGTGAATAATGTGCATGGACTATCAATGGTTCCCCATAGTCCTTGAAAAAACTGACTGTTGACAGAGTTGACAGCAGTTTTATGGTCCAAGCGTTGAGAATGACTGGTTTAGGTCACTACAGACCTTGGTTGTAACTACTCAATACTTCAAAGAGTTAGTAATTTAGGCTGTGTTACTTAGAATCGTAAGAAGGCAAACAACTTCATTAGACTACTTTGGAAATAATACCAGTCTTGTGGATCAATATACATTTTTCAATATGTAAACGGTGTCTTTTGTTTTTTCGCATACTGTTTAGCAGAAGGTAGAAGTTTGCAATGGGACTTCTCAATCCAACAGATGTCTACCATAAACAGAAATTTTGAAAACGTGTTTGATGTGGAATCTGCTTGATTCATGGCTTCATTATGTCTTCTAATCTTTTTCTCTTGGAAAAAACTATCAAACGAATACCCTAGACATCTAAAGAGCCTATCCTCTGATGATCTCCTAGCTGATCACCAATAATGAAGGCCTCAGTGAAGCTGATCACATGATGGGTCTAACTGAAATCCAGTGGTAGCTAAGTTAAGAGTTAAATGCTTAAACGTACAGACAAGAGAACTACTAACTTACCGATTGCTCTGTGGCAGAGTGAATGCATAGTAAGCTGAGGGAAGCCAAAATGGCCACTGAGCACACCCAAGATGGCTGCCAACAGGAAGCTAGTGGGCTTGGGGCATGGACTGGCATATAAAAGAAAGTGGGGGAGATGTGTGGAGGAAGGAAGGAAGGAGTGCCCAGGTCTGAGAGACTAGGGGGGCTTCTGGAGAGAGGCAGACAGAGACAAGGGCAAAGAGCCTAGAGAGCTGTGAGAAGCAGGGTCTCTGTGTATGGTGAGAAACCAGCATGTAAGGATTGTATATATGCCTGGTGAAGTGTGCTGATTGGACACTGTAAATTAAACAAGCACTTGAGAAGTGAATACTCAACATGTGGACTGTGCATTTGTGGGTCAGATCCAGGAAGGGGAATTAACCCCCCCAAAAGGGTTCCTGGGGCCACGTGGTGGCAGCAGCTCGAGCTAGTTCCCTATAGAGGGTGCTAGAGACTAGAGGCGCCAGGGTGGCTGCTACATGGTCCCCAAAAGAAATCCTACTTTTAAGCTTTTAAGAATTTACCAAGTTTTTGTATAAGTAAAAAAAAAAAAAGAAAAAGAAAGAAAGAAAAAATCTCTAAAGAACTGAAAGCTCTACACTGAATAGATAGCTAGAAGGCTGGATTCTGATTACAGATGAAACAGGTAATTGATTTGGAACCCGCTGGTAAAACCCACATTTTCTGGTACCATTTCAGGTATTTGAATTGGCCCCCAAATACCATTTGAGCACCGAAATACCTACAACCGGTATATTGAAATACTGACAACCAGCATCCTAAAAACCTGAAATCTCCTAAAAAATCCTGAAATCAGGACAAAATTGGGGCAAAATCAGTATTTCAGTATACTGGTTGTCAGTATTTTGTGTACCCAATCAAAAACCAGTTCAGGTACTGAAAAGTACCCAAAATATTTGGTTTGATTTGGGTGCTGTAAATTTGCCAGGTATCCTATTTTTTGCAGGTACTAGTTTCAGCTCTAATTCTGATCCAATTCACACTTAGTGTAAGTTCATTGTTTTTTCTGAAGGTAGTTTGTTTTCTATTGATATTAGGAAGCATTTTTTTTGCTTTCAAAATCTTCATAAAACCTTACTTTCCTTTAGGGACCTATGCAGGGGCGTAGCGTCCATTGGGCCTCTGGGTCCCAGGGGACTGCCTGGCCCTGCAGCCCGTTCTGGGCTGGGCTGGAGGAGGGCTGAGTGCAGGGCACCCCCACTTCATGGGTGTGTGTGTGTCCCTATCCCTCACCTGCCTCTGCATGCTAGTAGTGCTGCAGCAGCGATTGGCCTAGGAGATAAAGCTTTGTAAACAAACTCCTCCCCATGTGAGTGTTCAGAAGGTTGTTGCCTTGTAAAGAAGGTTCTTCAAGATAGATCCCAACATTCTCACAATGGGTTGTGCATGGCATGCTCACCATATTCAAATAATAGACCACGTGATGGTCTCGAACTCCTCAAGTATAAAAAGCACTCTCCCCCTCAGAATGACAGTTCCTTCCAATCCTTTCTAGGAATATAAGACAATTCCATGCGGGGCTGGAAGGGTGGGTGTTGTGAGAATGTTAGCAGACATCTCGAAGAACCTTGTTTACAAGGCAGCAAGGTGCAAATGTACTGGTTATGGGGTGGGAGCAGCGTGAATTGATTATGGAGGCACAACTGAACTCATTATATATATGTCCCTTTACATGGCATAATGCACTTAATAGGCTGGCTGCATTTTGGATGTCTTGTGTGTTTGATAGCAGCACCCCCAGGCCTGCCAACCTGGGCGGCACCCCTAGGCCCACCAGTGGGACACAAAGAGGGGGGCCCATCTTGACTTCTTGGCCAGGGACCCGTTCCACCCTAGCTACGCCCCTGGACCTGTGTGTAAGTTAAGTGGTTTTTTTTAAATATATCAAGGAACTGAAGTTAACTTGGTCCCATCTTCTGTGTAATAAGACCCTGAATCTTAATACCTGCAAGGTGCGTTTTGGTTTTATGCATGCTAGCTTCAGTGGGAGCTGACAATACTGAGCACTTGGCAGGAGGAATTCAGTATTTTGAAGTATAGGAACTTACTAACTAATTCCTCCTAGCCAAACAGTTGGGTAGATCTCAGATAAGCTGCTCAAATGAAGGATTAACTTGGCTGCAATACAGAAATGTTGATCTGTTGGATGCATCCGTGCTCCAGTGAGGAATAATGCTCCATTTGTATCAGTTCCACAGCAAAATTAATCTAGACTTATATCTGTGGGTTTGATTCTAAATACACATAACTTATATTTTTTTCAAAACTAGAGCTGAAATGAGTACCCGCAAAAAATAGGTATACCTATTGCATTTCTGGTACCTGAAACAACCTTACAACATCAGGTTCCAATCAGTATCCTATTT
>QEPC01014446.1:4152292-4188844 GCA_003113815.1 Sphenodon punctatus
GGGGTATGTCTGAAAGTGGCCTCAGTCATGACAATGGGTGCTTTAGATGGATGGCAGCTCTGGGTCTGCCTGCACCAGACCACTTAACCCCCGGGTTGGTCGGTCCATTTAAAAGCACCCCACCAGATATGTAAGTGGGGCAGGCTGTATGCTGGCGGCGCCCTGGAACATCCTGGAGCTCCATAGGCAGAGCAGACCAGACAAACCCAGGGTACTGACCAAAAGTGGAGCTGCCTATGGGCGAACCCATACTATAGCTCCACTCCAGGATAGCCGTTGCGCCGGACGACACCATAGAGTTGTGGACGCCAGCCTAGAACATCAGGTAATCGCCTGCAACTCTATGGTGTAGGAGGGGGAGAGGGGCACCATACGAGCAAGCTGCAAGCCACAGAACCTGCTGGGTCCATCTAAAGCAGACTGACCCAGGAGGGGCTGGAAGCTTGTGGATGCAGGGGTACACTCCCGGAACATCTCTGGGCTCAGGCAGCCTCTGTGTCCATCCAGAAGCATCCACTGGAAGAGCAACTTATTTTATGGATAACATCCCAACAGATTGCTCCTTAAAGAAGCTTGGTTTGGGCATTTGGCCCATTTCCCAAAATCTTAGGAACAGAAGAGGGGGCATTACAACATGAATTCCTCAAACCGGTTATGTAACAGAAGTACGCAGGTTGTTCTGAGATGGATAAATTATAGCCTTGGATAAGAATGGACAAATCTCATTGGATTCAATGAATGCTGCCTGAAATATTTTTTTATGAGGAAGATTCAGACATTTGTAATGAATTCATGCTGTCTACCAGGAACCTGAAATACCACTATCTTTGTGCAATAAATGATCTTTGTGGGTGAGGTAATCCTTTCTGAGGGCATAATGCAAACAGAGTCAATACAATACTATACGTCCATGACAAAAGCCATCAGGTGCCCCAGCATCTCAAAGAAAACATTTCTAAATTGTAACTTCTCCAGTGCTGACTCAAATTAAAATTGCTAAATAAAGAAGTGAACACCTCTTCCTGTTTGATAGAAAATGTCACTTAAATGTCAGCAATTCCCACCCATTTGACAAGAGCTTTCATGAAAAATATAGGGTGAGCCAAACGTCATTAAAACACTAAGTCCCAGTGTAAAAAATATCCCTGCAAGAGGAAACTAGCCTCTGTGCAGTGATGGGCTAGAATGCCTCAGGTTGCAAGTGGTCTCTCACAGTTTCCTGGAAGCTCCCAGGCCTTGGGGGGCTCTGAAAGATGAAAACCAGTTCTTAATCTCTACGACCACAATCTGAAAAGCACTTACTCTGAAGCCAGTGGGACTGCTCTAGATTGGATAGAAGGGGGAGAGAGTGGTAGCAGAGAGGTGGCTCTGAGGCCGCTTTTAGACGATTGCGGTGGCGCCCGCGCTTGTTTTTAAAAACTACTGGGAGGCGGGTTTACATGTGACGCCACCGCTGATTATGCGCATGTGTGGGCGCCGCGCATCCATTTCCAGACGCGAGCTGACCGGGTCGCTGAGTGAGGGTGGACATACGCGGCCGGAAATGGACGCGCGTCACCTGCACATGCGCATAATCGGCGGCGGTGTCACGTGTAAATCCACCTCCCGGTAGTTTTGAAAAACAAGCGCGGTTGCCGCCACAATCGTCTAAAAGCGGCCTGAGTGTCATCATCATACAGTTGATACCGGAAGCTGTGAGACTGAAAGAATTTGCCAAGAAATAGTGTAAAGGGAGAAGAGATGAAGGGCAAAATAAATTATCTTGGGGAACTCCAACAGAGAGGGGAAATAATGTGGAGGAAGTTCCAGGAAGAGCCAAATGGAAAGAGTGGTTAGACAGATAGGAAGAGAACCAGTCAAGCTGAGCCCCAGCGAAAACCAAGGGAGCAAAGCGAGTCAAGCAGGAAGATGTGATCAACAGTGCCAAAGATGGGCAGAAAGATCAAGCTGGCTTTCCCTAACTCCTCATCGCGAGTTCAGATTGAGATTCCTCCATGATTCATTCAGGGACCCCATCTCCCTTGTAACTTAGCATGTGCACCTATGGTTTCTCAGCTTTGTGAAGATGTTCCTCTCTTTCCATACTTTCTCTTCTCCTTTATGATCCCTCCCTTGTCACTCATAGAGGGTAACCGTCCCAGGGCAGGGACCTCTCTCTAATTGTACAGTGCAGGGCACATTCAGAAAATATTGAATAGTAAGAACACATAATGTTAGGATTGCAGTTTATGGAGTTGCTTCATTGAAAGCAGAATTTGGTTCAGGAACTATTATTATTATTTTCTGGTAAACAGAAGGTAGAATTATGTGATTCAAGGTTTTCCCTTGGTAGTAATGCTGTTGTTGTTAGGCTTCCAGGTGGACTCATCTTAGAGCATCCATCATGAAGGCCACATCATTTTTGCTGCTGAAAGAAGGAAATGCAACGGTGTAGCCCTACAAAGAAAATTGGTGAGAACCATTGGCTTAATGGATAGGACTGGAGATCTGGGTTTTAGTGCAGACTCAGCTACCAGACACACCTATGTAGGCGTAGCCAAGTCATCTGCATTCTGTTTCCCTTTCCACTCTGTCTCTGCAGTCTGCTTCTACTGTATCTTCTTTTGGGGCAGAGTCTCTCTCATTATATGTCTTTATGTATGTACTTAATTAATTAATGTATGTAAAATTATATAAATTAAATTAAATTAAATTAATTTAATATGGATTTTAGTTTTTTATTGTACTATACTGGATTATAGTGTATTTTGTGAAGTGCCCTTAGAGCTATTTGGTGAGGGCAGGTGGCTTACAGTATAAAACATACAAAAAATATTTAAAGCAGTAAAAATATTAAACAATATGAAATTCCAGTTAAAACCACTTAATTCCACCCCCCGAACAGTATTCCCCAACCGCTAAAAGCCTGGGCAATTAAGTAAGTCTCCCTCTGGAATATGCTCAGACTCGGTTTTTGGTGAACTTCTATTGAAAGGGAATTCCAAAGTTGTAGAGTGGCCACTGAGAATGATTCTCTGCATACTCGTGTTGACTAGACCTGGAGCAATAATGGATAGGGATGTACGAGCACTGGGGGGCTCGGTGGTCAGACCGTTCGGGGATCGGCCAAACCCGAACCTGAAACTGTTCGGTTCGGCCCAAATGGATTTGGGGGGTGGGGCAAATCCATTCAGGCAGAAGGAGCCCCAGTTTTCCCTCCCCCCTCCAGGCTGCATGGGTTGAAGGGGTGCCAGGGTGCACTTCCCCCCCACCCTGCCCAGCCTCATAATTTTTTTAACCCACCCCAGGGATCGCTCTACCTGGTGGTGCTGGGGCTCTGGCCCCGGGTCCGCTGGTGGCGGGTCCGGAGGCGGTGGCTCTCCAGAGCGCTTCAGGTTGCTACTAGGCCTTCTGGGTCAAACCGGAAGGCCTAGTAGTGGCCTGAAGTGCTCCGGAGCACCACCACCACTGGACCCACTGTCGCTACTGGACCCGGAGCCAACCTACCTGGTGGTGCCGGGGCTTCGGTTTGCTACTAGGCCTTCCAGTTTGACCCGGAAGGCCTAGTAGTGGCCTGAAGTGCTGTGGAGCACCACCACCGCCGGACCCACCGCCACCAGACCTGGGACTGGAGCCCCGGCACCACCAGGAAGGGCGATCCCTGGGGTGGGGTGGGTTAAAAAAAATTACGAGGCTGGGCAGGATGGGGGGAGGGGGAAGTGCTCCCCGGTGCCCCTTCCACCCGTGCAGCCTGGAGGGGGGAGGGAAAACTGGGTTCCTCCCTGCCACCCGAGCCGCCGCCCGAACCGGTTCGGAACCTGAACTTTGTTCGGCCGGTTCAAGCGGGGGGCAGTTCGGATTCAGGGTGTTCGTGAATGGTCCAGCTGAACCATGAACTTCTGAACTGCGCTCACACATTCCTAATGATGGAACTTGCAAGACAGTGCCCCTGACTGCCCTAAGGGAGCATCATGGTACATAGGGGGGAAGGTTGCCATAGACAGTCAATGCCTTGATGGAACTTGTAGTAAAGCATCCTAATCTCAGCTGCGGCTTCCTGTTGCTTCTGTAATACACATAATTATAATACTTGAATCACTTTGCTGAGTTCTCACTTGCCATGTATCTGGAGAATGACAGCCATGTGAAAGTCATGCATTCTGGGAGAGGGAGTCATCTCCCATGCCCATTATCCTAATGATCATTAGTGGTAGACACCCTTCCTTCACCACTTTTCCTCAAGTGTTTACAGATGTTTAATTTCTTTGGGGAGGTGTGTCTGGCAGTCCTTCTAAAAGCACAGGACTTATACTGAAGAAAAAAGGAGAAAATGAGGATAGCATCAAAGAAATGTATCTAGCAGTGCAGCTTCCCTTCGTGTTAGCTACAGGAAAATAAGAAATATTTTCCATTTCTACAGTCCGCATCTTTCTTCCCACCTTGCCCATTTTCTCATTGATCTTAATGGCAGCTTACGGTGGATATAACTTATAGCCTTGGGTTCTTATCATCCACCTCACTTCCTCTCTGATCTATCAAATAGCGGTAATCTATGACCGTTTTTTATGTTAAAGGTGCGGCAGAATGTTAGCCCATCAGACAACAGGGCCAAGGTTAACATCATTTCAAGACTGGGAAGTCTGATCAGGTGCTCCATCTGAGGGGATAGAACAGCAACTGTTCTCTGTGCTAAGTCTATTGTCCTCTGTCTACTGACATCCACTCCCTGCAAATCCACCCAGCACTCACATTCCGTCCCCCTCACCCAATCTCATCTCTCAAAAACTAGCAGTTGAAAGGTCTCTTTGATCTTTCCTGCACCTTTAGTCAGGCAGTTGGATCTTATGTCACTTTTAATGCCCAAATTCAATTTTATCTTTATCTTTAAAGAGTCAGGGCTCATAATTTCCTTTACACTTTATACTTCAACTATATGCTATAGAGAGATTAATGCTGATCTACTACAAGGATACATCAATTTGAGAGAAAGATGGCATAGATGCTAGTAAGGCCAGTAGCTCTAATAGGTTCATTCATATATGGATTCAAGAGACTTTATTGATGGCTCCAATTCTGTACTTCTGATAGTCAGGCTGTGATATATTTGAACTGGCTATGTTTGAGGATGACCAATATATTTTTTTCTATAGTTGTACAGCAATCATAAGTGGGAAATGACTTGCTTAGGAAGGATCAATTTGTAGCATGAGAGGCCTTGATTCTTAGAGCTCATTGTGGATCACATCCACCTTGGTTTGCGCATCCTGAACCTCTTTGTTTGAATTCTCCATTCAGACCCTCCTAACTTTGCATGATTAATAAGCAAACCACAAAACTCATCCAAAAGTGCCAAACTGACGCAAGCCCTGTGGCAAGTTGCAGCTCTTCCATTATTATTATTATTGTTATGAATTATTATGCCAGCAATGTGCTGGGTGCTGAACAGTCGTGATTATTTATTTTTTATTTATTTATGTATCTACATTTTTATCCCACCCATTCCACTGAGGCTCAGAGTGGGTTACAAACAATATAGAAATACAAAAAAACAAAAAAATGAACCAAAATATTAAACTACCCCTGCTAAAACCAGATTAAAATCCCTAACGCACTATATGCCAACCCTGGGTATTTTCAGATGTGATGCTACCAAGTTTAGCCACACTTTATCACACTTAACCCCACCCCAAGGTCACAACCACCATCACTTCTCTTCGGCGACCACCAGATGCTCACCAGGCTTTGCCCCAAACCATGGTAGCAGTTACCACCAGTTGTGATCTCAGGAAATCGTGGGGAATAGCTGGTGGTAAGCACTACCATGGTTCGAGGCAAAGTGTGGTAAGGCGCACCATTATGTTTGTTCTAGATACTGGCCTACCCCAGGGTAGGGTGTTGGCCGTTTCCCCGGGTCGGGTCTAAGCATGGTAGATTCACTTCTGAAAATACCCCATGCCTGCCAAAACAGAGTAGACACAGGTCCCTGCCCCAAAGGAATTAACAATCTAGAATGGGCACGAAGAGGGGCATAAAGGGAGGAACAGGGGTACATTCCTGAAGCTGAGAAGCTTATGTTTACGTGCTTAGCTTGGTTACAAGGGAGGAAGGGGATCCTGAAGGATGAGACAGTGTAGGGAGAAGCACAAAGGAGCAATGTATGGGGGTGAGAAATTAGGGGAAACCTGACGGATGAGGTAAGTACTTAGGAGGGATTTGAAGGTTGCAAGGGAGAGAGAAGAGTGTATGTGTTCAGTAGGGATGGGAACTGAAACAGCCTCAAAATGGACGCTTTGGTTGTATCCAAAATTTTGGCTTTCATTTCAGTTTTAGTTGTGGGAAGCTTTTTCATTTTTTTTTCTTTCATTTTTTTTTTTCCAATAAAAAAAAAAATGCAAAAAACCACGTAAATGAAACAAGAATTGAAATTCTTGGAGAACCGAAACAAAAAAACTCCAAAAAACTGAAATTGGTTCCAGAGTCCCATCTCTAGTGTTCAGAAAGGGAGTTCCAAGCACAGAGGGAAATGGAAGAAGCACAAAGGTGCTTTAGGGAGCGGAGACTCTTGGTGGGGTCAAGGTGGTAGCAGAGGAGAAGCGAAGTTCCCAGGTGGGAACAGATCAGGAAATGAGGCCTGAAAGACAGGGAAAAGCAAGGCCATGAAGAGTCTAAAAGGTAAGTCCTTGTAGGCTCCAGTCCAGTTCCATATCTTGTCAACACCCTGACCAGTCGCATCCTGTGTGCTTCCCCACTTTTTTCTCCCCAGGAGAAGCACTCTGGTCAGCTCCCAAGCTCTAGGAGCCAAGTGTGTTCCAGGCTCCCTGTAGACTGACTTGAAGCCCCAGAAGGGGGTTATAGCCGCAGAACAGGGTGTGGCCAACATGATCATCAGGCTTTCTTAAAGGAGTCACCACCTGTTCTCTTCCAGAGTTGAATTAATTTTTTGCATGTTTTGGTTTTATGTTCTTCCAAACCATGGATCATGAAAAGGCTGACTCTTTTTTTTTTTTTTTTTTAATGTCCATAGGCAATCTTTCAAGTTAGTAAAGTAATAAAGTCTAAATTTCTAGTCTGGGATTTTGTTGCTACAGTTTAGTTAAAGCACCATTTAGGAAAGGGACTGTGAAGTATGGTATTTCAGTAATTTAGGTCTTCTAGCAAAGGCTGAGTTTTCTTGGTGTTAAGCTTGGTCAATTTAATTCCAAAGTTCAGATCCCTCTAAGTTCTTCCTGTTTTAGCATCTTGGAATTATTTGTGCTGATCTCCCCGCCCCCATATTTGCATTATAAAGTTTTGCAAACAGAAAAAAAAGCAGCAGCACAATGTGGCAGCAAAGTCAATTAACGTGGGATTTGCCTGATACGGTTTTAGATGAAACTGACAAAGGGAATATCCCATCTGTCTGGTCATGCTTGCTGCCAGAATTTGCATAGAACCGTGTTTGTTTGCTTAGGGACAGAGGTGGCCAGCCGTTGTAGTCCCACAGCCAAGCGCTAATTGCACGTGAAGACACAGCAGAGAGCTGCCACGTACATTGTACTCCTGCTTCCGCCTACATCTGTTGTTTCCCATGCTGTCAGGTGGAGATGGGGTGAAATGCTTAAAAAACCCAGTGTCAGTGGATTGAAGGGAGAGAATGCTGCTGCTTGGTAATCTGATTGGCTGCTTTGGGGTGGTATTTCTAAAGCCAGTTGATAAACTAAACAGGAATAAGTTTCCAGGAGAAGATGGTATTTATTCACCCAAGAGTTCGGAGGGAACTCAAATACAAAACTGAAGAACTAACAGTAGAAGTAAATGAATATTCGAGGCCTGCTCCTGGACCTCCTGCTGATGGTTATCTGCACTCGGAAATCATCTATTTGGGGATCCCGCCATTGCACCTAAGGTCAGCAGGCAATCAGGTCTTTGCCGTGGTGGGCCCCTCATGTGGAATTTGCTCTCTACAGTTTTCCTCTGTCAATTCCTCCCTCCTCCCCTTTAAAAATCACTGGAAGGCTTGTTTAATTCTCCAGGTGCTTTTAGGATTCACTGCTGGTTCCCCTGAATGTGTTTGTTCCTCCCCCGTTACCTTCCCCTTTTAAATTACTTTTTAAGGATTTCTATTTTGAATGGATTTTATATTGTACTGTATTTTCATTCTGTGAAGAGCTCTGTGCACCATTTGGCAAGAGGCACTTATAAATATAAAATGTATTATTAATATGTGGTGAATATTGTATACATTTATCTAACCAAGAATAGCAGAAGAAATGAATACATTCATTTTATTTTGGGTGTGGATATTTATTTTGATATTCAGAGGGTTATCCAAAAATAAGAAGAATATCCACAAATATACAATTAACTATTTATTTCAGCTATGACTAACAGAAGTAACACTGGTGTTGTTATGGGTTAGGGAGCTATAAGGGGATATCCCACAGACCCAGCTCTCTACACACATCCCACGCGGTCTATCACTCACTCGGGGCTCCGCCACGAAGGAATAACTTCCCCGCAGGGTAAAAGGTGGCAGAAAAGTCCCTAATGGGATACGGGCCTTTTCATCATTGGGGTCCGAAACCAACAGGCCCTGTGTGAAGCCCCCGCTCACAGTCCCACACACACCTGCAGTACCCGCATCCACCACCCTCACTTGCACGCTGCTCGGGGAAGGAAAGTGCAGAGGTAGTGGGGGGTGACCGGGTAGGGTTCTAGGGGGGAGAGGGTAGGGTTAGGAGGGGCCCCCGAGGGGAGAGTTGGGGGAACCCTGGAAGGGGGTAGGGGATTGGAGGTGCTCACCACACAACACCAACAACAATATTCAAACCTCTCACTCACCCTTTCACTCCCTTTCACACCGCACACCCACACTTGACACTACTACAATTCCACAATACGACTTAGCTTTGCTCGCTCCTCCACAAAGCTCGAGGCCAGTCTCACAGCACTGCTGATCACCGGCAGTGTGTGAGCCTTCTAATTGTCTTTATATGGAGGGGGCCCCGCCACCCTGCGCCTGCAGCCGTGATGAGCGGCGTCGTGTTTCCGGCTGCCCCACCCTTGCCTCCACCTGTTTTGCCTGGGGCTTCATTTGGCTAGGTGTCTGGGCGCGAGGACGCATGCTTACGTCCCCGCGCTGCCCTCTCCTTCCTGGGGGCGTGTCTCCTGGGGACTGCCCCTCTGAATGCGGTGCTGCATCTAACCGCTCCCCGACGTTTGCAGGGGGTGTGGCCTCTGCCTACCGCTCTCTCCTGTGTGGGTTTGAGCCGCCGCGGCGCCTAGGCCACCCGCGGCGGCAGTAATCCCTAATAGGTGTGCAACCTGTCCTTAAAATCAGCATCTATATATTAGACGCATGGGAGGTAACTAATGTAATACCAATTTTTTTTAAAAGTAAAAAGAAAAGATTCGAAGGGTAATTTTGCAACCTACCAGACTGTGAGCATAACATCAGTACAAAGCAAGCTGATAGAGACCATATTAAAGAATATAATTATTAGACTAATGGATTAACATGATATGTTAGGGAAGACTCAACACAGCTTATTTATTAAAAGGAAGTCTTGCCTCCCCAATCTATTAGGATCCAGAGATAGAGTGTGGTTCCCGTGTTGGTCCCAAGTGACAGAGAGCATTTTCAGACAAGACACTATCCACCCACTATACATGTTGCAGGGCTGCATTGTTGCCCTATGGGTGCCCTGTAATATGTATATTAGGTAGGAGGTGGGTGGTGAGTGTCTTGTCTGAAAACGCCCAGAGTGACAAAGGCCGTTTTCACATGGCGCTGCTGGAGGGGAGGGGGTGGGCATACACAGGCTGTGGGTGGAGGTGGCTGTGCTGCTTTTCCCACAGGCACACACCCATCTCTACTCACCTCCTCCTGTCTCCATCCATGGAGCCTCCTCCATTTTGTCGGATGGTTCCGTGGGTGGGTGATGGGTGGAGGTGAGTGTGCGCCAGGAGTGCGCACCCCCCCCTGCCCACTGCCCATGGTGTTTCTATGGGTGCACACACATCCCCCCACCCACTGCCATGGCGTGCGCACAGAAGCCCTCCCCCCATTACACACCCGCCCGCACACCCAGTGGGGCTGGGGGGCGTCCATGTAAAAAAGGCCAAAGTGGTTAGAATTTTAACTTTTATTGGACAAACTGTTGTTGGTGGAAATTATATGAGGTTGTCAACAAACGTGTGACAACATGTGGATATGCATTGAAACCTATTTAGCTTGTTCATTAATGACCTGGGAAAGGGAGATGGCAAAATTTGTAGATGGTACAAAATTAATCATAAGGATTAAATCCAAGCCAGACTTTGAAGAGTTACTTAAGGATCTCACACAACTTGAGTGGCAGGGCAGTAACTAAAAAGGCAGACAAATGTAAGTGTCCATAAGTGAAAAAGTAATGCACAGTGGGGAAAAAAATTGACCTAATTATACATACACTGTGTCGTTCCTAAATTACCTATAGATCTTGCAGTGACTGTGGATACGTCTCTGAAAAATATTAGCTCAAGGCCCTGCAGTGGTCATGGAGAAAAACAGAATGTTAGGAACTGTTAGAAAAGAAAATAATACTGGAAAGATCATCAAGCCACAATAAAACCCAAGGTGCACTCACGTCTTGAAAACTGTGTTGAGTTCTCAGAACCCAATTTCAAAAGGCATAGAGTAGAATCTGAAAAGGTGATGAAGAGGGCAACAAAAGTTATCAAAGTTATGGAACAACTTCCACATAAGAAGAGACATAAAAGATTAGAGCTCTTTTGATTAGACACAAAAGAACTGAAGTGGGATAGGTCATGAATGGTGTGGAAAATGTGACTAGGAAGCTATAATTTACCCTCTCGTATAACACAAAGACTAGAGGGTACCCAATGAAATCAGCAGCCAGAAAGTTTAAAACAAACAAAACAAAATGAATTACTTTTTCCACATCCCACACAATTAGGCTGTGGAACTTACTGCGGTTTGATGCTATGAAAGCCAAGTGTAACTGGATTTAAAAGTGGATTAGATAACTTCATAGATAGGACCATCAACATCAATGCCCTCCTGAGTCTCCCGTAGGCCTCCTTGGTTTACTGAGGGCCTGCGGTGTTTGAAGTGGGAGAGCAGGCGGTTGGAGTGCCGGTGGCGCTGGACTCATGATGAGTATGATCGATCACAGCATAAGAGCAGTTTAAAGGCCTATGCTGTGGCGGTGCAGGCAGAAAAGAAGCAGTTCTTTGCTGCCCTTATTGCATCTGCAAAGTCACGTCCAGCAGCACTTTTCCGGGTGGTGAAAGGTTTGGTCAGTCCTGCCTGTCTCCACCTGGACCTGGAGCAATCCAGTGACCGCTGTGACCAGTTCATCAAGTACTTTGTAGATAAGATCGCTCGCATCCACCACAATTTCAGTTCCGCAGTTATTGCAGAGGATCATCTTGGGGCTATGGATGCCCCGTCCTGTCCTGTTTTGTGGGATCGGTTTCAGATGGTGTCGCCTGCCGATGTGGAGTCCTTGTTGGGATCTGTTTGTGCCACCACTTGTGAATAAGATCCTTGCCCATCCTGGCTGTTGAAAGCCAGCCATGAGACGTTGGCTGGGGTGGTTAGTGCCTCCCTTCGGGAGGGCAGGGTGCCTGACTGCCTGAAGGAGGCTGTGGTTAGGCCTCTTCTCAAGAAACCATCTCTTAATGCTGATGCTCCTGCCAGTTATCGGCCAGTCTCTAACCTTCCCTTTTTAGGGAAGGTTATTGAACGGGCTGTGACACAGCAGCTCCAAGAACATCTGGACCGCACTGGTTTCCTTGACCCCTCTCAGTGCAGGTTTTGGCCTGGGTATGGTACGGAGACTGCATTGGTGGCCTTGGTTGACAATCTCCATCTGGCGTTGGACCAGGGCCGTCAGACCTTACAGGTCCTGCTAGACCTTTCAGCTGCGTTCGACACAGTCGATCATGTGGCGCTGGTGACTCGCCTGCAGGACCATGCCGGGAATGGCAGGACGGTCTTGGACTGGTTTTGTTCTTTCCTGGTCAGGAGAACTCACCGGGTGGTCTTGGGGGAGTGTAAGTCTTCCCCCCGGGACCTTACGGGTGGAGTCCCTCAGGGTGCCATTCTGTCCCCCTTCTTGTTTAACATCTATATGCAGCCGTTAGGGAAGATCGTGAGAGGGTTTCAGCTCTACCTCTCTTTTTCCATCAACCCAGGCCATGCAGTCTCTTTATTTTCCCATTGCCTGTTGGCTGTGGGGGCTTGGATGAGGTTGAGCCATCTGCAACTGAATCCTGACAAGACAGAGGTGATGTTGGTGGGTGAGGGCCTGGGGGGCCTGGGAGTAGTTGAATCTCCTCTTTGGGGGGAGGGTTGGTCCTCCCATGGTCTCGCAGGTACGGAGTCTGGGTGTGCTCCTCAATTCACGGCTCAGCCTGGAATCTCAAGTTGTGGCCATGGCGGGGACTGCATTTCGGCAGTTACATCTTGTCCGGAAGCTTTGGCCGTGTCTCTCAGACTCTGACCTCGCCACAGTCATCCACGCCTTCATCACCTTGAGGCTGGATTATTGCAATGCGCTCTACATGGGGCTGCCCAAGAAGCTGGTCCGGAGGCTGCAGCTGGTGCAGAATGCCATGGCCTGTCTCCTTACTGGGGCGGGCCGCAGGGAACACATGACACCTGTGTTCTGGACTCTGCACTGACTGCCTATAAAGCACCGGGCTAGGTTCAAGGTGCTGGTTTTGACCTTTAAAGCCCTTCATGGCCTGGGCCCTGCCTATCTGCGGGATCAGCTCACTTCCCATGTGCCCGTGCGACCCCTGAGTTCATCTGTGGGAGCCTTTTTGGAGGTTCCCCGGGTGAGGCGGGTGGCCACTGATGTGAAATCTTTTTCGGTGGCTGCCCCTGTGCTGTGAAATTCACTCCCGGAGGAAGCTCAGTTGGCCCCCACCCTCCTGTTGTTTTGACGTTTGTGTAAGACCTGGCTGTTCCGCCAGGCCTTTGGCGAGGGGGGAGGATTTGGGAGGGAGGGTGAGTTTTTATGATTTGCTTTAAAATTTGTAGATTTATTTTATGTTGTTCTCTGCCACAAGCTGCCTTTGGGCAGGAGGGGCGGGATATAACTTTTAAATAAAATAAATAAATAAATGTCTGTTAGCCAAGACCGTCATGATTACAGCCTCAAAACTCTGGTTGCCAGAAGCTGGGGCGTGAACAACAGGGGATGGAATCCTTCGCAGTTGGTTGGTTTCTCTCATGGTTCCTCTGAAGCATCCCCAATGGCCACTGTCAGGCAGGAAAGTGGTCTGCATGTTAGCTACCTGCAGTATGGTAGTTCTTCTGTTCTTATGAAGAGATTTTCCTCCCATCCAGTCATATTTTTCACATGAAAGACCCCCTGACAGGTGAGGACGATGGCCTATGAGGCCGCCATGCCCACCCAGCACCACTCTGGTCCTGGGCCTGGGTTATGTGGAGCAGGAGCTGGCCAGGAGCCCATCGCACATCCTGTGTTAGCCTTGTCACGGTCCAGGGTAACATCTGCCGTGGTCCGTGGTAAACATCTGGCGGGGCCAGAAAATATGTGACACGCCAGCCCATGCCCACACTGGGGTAAGAGAGGCCTGCACATCTTCCACCGAAGTGAAGGCAAGCTTTGCTATTGAATTCTATGACACCAGCAATAATAGTAGTAGTAGTAGGAATAATAATATATATTTTTTTTTTAGTCTCCCACTGCCTTGCATGACACTCTGAGCACTGCGTAAAAAAGGTAAAACCATATAAACACTATAAAACAATATCAGACAATTTAGAACCATTTAAAACAATCATGAATTGGTTTTTTTTAATGAGGCAGGCAAAAAGGGAGGGCAAAGTACAATGAGGGCACCACCAGTGGATCCAAAAAGCACCTAGAAAACAAATATGTTTTTAGATGCTTTTTAAAGGTATGGAGGGATGAACTGAGGCAAACATCCGAGGGAGAGAATTCCAGTAGCCCCCTAGGGAGCAACACGGCTATGTGGGGCAGTTCAATACAGCTCCACCTAGGAATTGAGCCTTCAACAATCATCAAGTCACTGGGTCTTTTGCCATTGAGATCAATGGGAGGGTATGCTTATAATTCCTGGAAATGGGTCTGACAGCTGCGGGAGAAAAAGGCTTAAAGTGGTTTCCCTTAATGCGTTTTCTACTCCCTCTATTCCTCCACCTTTAAATTGTTTTTTAAATGGATCTGTAATTTAAATGGATTTTATATTGTTATATATGTTGTGAAATGGATCAAAGGCCGTTTGGTGGTGGTGGGGCGCTATAGAAATACAAATGATGATGATTGATGGTTTTCAGGGTCCTGAACAGTAGGAGAAGGGGCTTGGCTGTGTTTGTGGGCTGTTTGTTTTCTTTCCCAGAAGCTTGGTTGATTGAGGGTTGGTACCATTTGATTTCCCCTCCAGTACCTACTACAAGAGGGGAATCAAGCTGGCGCTTTGTGGCCTGTGTGACCCTGGGGATGTGTTGTGGGTAGGGAGAGTGGGAGGGATGGGTGGGGGGTAGTTTGTGTAGACTGCCTTGGGTGAAAGATGGGGTAGTGTGTGGGAGTGGATTGGGTAGCTTCGTGGTTTGTTAATGGCCCTTTTGTGAGGGACGGGGGGCTGGACTGGGGAGATAGTGCACCTCCAGGTGAGAGTTGGAGGAGTGTAAGTGGGTGCGATGGGTTGGTTGGGTACTTTGACGAGGTGCAGGATGTATTTTATATGTTTGTGTTTTTTTTTAATATAGTGGTGATTTTGTATAGTAGTGTTTTTTTTTTAATGTTGTAAGCTGTCCTGACCTATTTGGGGATTAGGGTGTGGTATAAATCAAGATGTTTTTATGTTATGAAGGGCTCAAAGCACCATCTGGTGGAGGAGTACTCTAGAAATGAAATTTGTTTTTATTAATGATTATTATTTATTTATTTATTTATTTATCCCTGACTATATTCAAGACTTGCTCCTGAAGTCTCAGAATGATGGTTGTCTGCGCTCAGAAACCACCCACTGTTTAGGGATCCCGCCACCATGTCTTAAGCCAGCAGGCTATTGTCTTGTTTGCATACACCCATAACGAGAGATGTGCGGGGTTTAAGGAAGAGGCTTTCTGTTCCTTGCCACCATTTACATGGGACAATTCAAGCTACCCAGCTTCATTATTCCTGCAAGGCTCTATGAATGAGTGGAGAACTAATGGCAATATGCAGTCAAAAAGAACAAGAGTGATACCTGAGCAAATAGTAATGGAAGGAATTTTTAATGTGTTTTCATCACTTCAATATAGAAAAGACAGTCACTGAAAATACGGGCTGCCCCCTGGGTCCATCCTTGTGCATCTCTTTGAGTATACACTTTTGTAAACATCTCTTTGAGTATGTGTGTGCTGTGGATGCATGGGGCTTGAGATCGGCCCCCTTTGATTTAACTAATAAACAGATATTCCTACCAGTCTCCAGCCTCAAAGTACCTTGAAACAATTCACTTAAAAGAAAAACAAACCTCGCCAGCATTAGAAATAAACAAGTAGGAACTCTGCCAGTCACATTCCCGGCTGCATGAGGTGAGCTGTTTGTCAATAATGAGGTGGCAGGAGGCGGTGTTTGTGTGGCAGTGCTAGACAGTAGTAGAGACAGCTGTTGGTCCAGCTACTGAGAAGGAGGAATAGAGTTCCCATCCAATCCCTCCATGCCTTGCTTCAACCTATTGACCCCACACAGGGAATGTAGTGAGGAAGAAGATCCACAGTGAGCGACGGACAAGGTGTTCAGATTTTTAGGGCTGAAATTAAATTTCGCAAGAACAGAAATTCCTGTTCCCAATACCATCTTGGTTAGAATTGCAAATCAATTTGTCTCGCCAGGGAATCGAGTGTCTATATCAAGATTTTTGGACGATCTCAATGGCAGTGTGAGATCTTGATGTGAATCTCATCTAAAAAGGAAAAGCAACTGCAATGTGCAAAATGGTCACCACTGCTGTACTGCACATGTGCAGCCCTCTTCATCATCGTCGCCATTTTGAAAAAGGGCAGCCAGTTTGTGCATGCTCATTACTGGTTTTCATGAGATAAGAACATAAGAAGTAAGAAGTGCCATCAGAAGAATACTGGGGAGAGAGAGAGAGAGGGAAAAAAAGAGAGAAGAGAGAGAAATATATAAGAGAGAGACACATGTGAGACTCAGGACAATACATGATACGCAATCACATGGCTCCGGTAAGCAAACTGAGAAAAAAATCTCAACTGAGAAAATGTCAAGAACCAGGAGCTTTCTCTATTCTTAAGTTTCACTAAAAACAATCTGAGAACTATGATTCTTGACATGAATCAAGAAAAAATTGTGATCGAGTTCCAGCTCTAGTCTCGGTCGAATAAAAAACCTTTCGGTACTTGCCAAGGTCTTGATCGACATTTCCGATTTACCAATAATGGACTTACTGGAATCTCATTTACCATTTTGACATTTACTGCTTTGTCATCAATTTCAAATCGTGAGAGGTAATAATGACATAATGTCACATTTCTTCTATCTTCTCTGCACTCCATTCTCCCTTGTACTTCATTATACATAGATTCTTTTACAAATCTGCAATCCAGTTGCAGATTGGTCAAAGCAAAGTACAAAACATACAACTGTAATTCTGATTAAGAGGTACAAAAATGGAGGGTCTGCTTTTTTAAACTGTATTTGGGCAGGTGGGAAGGGGAGAGGGAGGCTAAGGGATGGTCTCAGTAATGTGGTAAACTACAAATAGACAGAAACCTGGAAGTAAAATAGTACCCTCGGCAACGCGGTAAGTGGTGAATGAATGGTATGTGGTACACGGTAAACAGAAAGTCAGTAAATTGGGATGGTATCTTGTGGTATTTCAAGAATCAAGAAACCGCACCATATCAGTGAACGGTCAGAAAATCGACCACATTTCCTGAGACGGCAAAATTACTCATAAGAATTTAGCTGCTTCTTACAGCTCTTGTAATGATAAATCATGACAATCCATGAAATATACTGATCTAGTAGCTGCTCCTACAACATTTTCAGCCATTGCATGTTCTAGTAGCTACCGACAGTCTCCTCCTCCCAGAAGCTGGTGTCCAGATAACATTAATTTCTCTGTGCACTTAGATTACAGAAATGGGATAGTGAGCTTAACTTCACAAATGCGATACAGAGCTTAACTACACTGTTCTATTAAGATTGATCTTTTTTCACTGATTTTTGGACTATACAAAATAGACAAAAATAGATTCCTTCCAGCATCTCCAAAATATGTAACATTATAGATGATATTTATTGTTCTTGGTTATCATTTCCCACAAGTAAACTCAAAATGACATGAATGGCATGTCATAAATAATGTTGAAAGATAGTAACCTTGTAGTGAAGAGGGAAGAGAAAAAGGGATCAGAGAAGAAGCTAAAAGAGGAGGAGAGTGGAAAGGGAAGTGAAGGGCAAGATAAAACTAGAGAAATTCTATTAAGTAATTTCTAAGAAGTCATCCCATTTACTTGAGAACATATCCTGAATGTTTCTGTTGCAGAATATAATTCTTTCTCTGGTGGCCAACTCCATCATGTTGACTTACCAGTAGAGATGAAACGAGTACCCACAAAAACAGGTATATCCATCAAACATCCGGTACCTGACTCAACTCGAAAATATCAGGTACGAATCTATACCTGATTTCGACCCACTTCGGGTACCCAATGTCCTGAAATGTTCCAGAATGCACCAGAATTTTGACTTCCAGTCCTGGAATATTGAGTTCCAGTCATGATTTTTTTCCATTTTTCTGCCCTGATTTTTGATTGGTTACTGGAAAATCGGTAAATTGGTATTGGAAATTACCAATTTTTCTGGAAGCTGGGTTGGGTAGCCTGTCGAATATCTGACGTGGTCCTCAAAAATATATTTCCTGTAGGTACCAAATTAGGTACCCATTACCTGTCTTCTGTTTTTGGTTGTCTTTTAATTGTCCATTTCCAATGTTTCCACTACAACTAATGCTCCATTTAACCATAGTTTTTCAAAGTTTTTCAATTTCATTTGTAAGTAGCAGATTTAAAATTACATGGTGTGCTTCCTCTATAATTTCATCAGAAAGAGAAAAATTGATTCTGCTGTTAATGTCAACCCAGAACAAGAGAACATACCTGCAATCCTAAAGCATATGGGATAATTTAGCTTCTTCCAAGTCACACCTCAAGCACCCATCTGGCTTGGTGGCACATCCACAGGGGTGTCCAATACATCTTCCATAACATTTTCTGCTGAATTAATCAAGGCGAGAGATCTAGAAAATACCTGTAAGGACTGGCCAGGATTTGTTTCCATTGGCTAGAAGTAAATTGGTGGCCTAATTCATTTTCCAATTTCTTTTAAGCTCAATCTGTTTGTGATTCAAAACAACTAGCCAAATGTGAGTAGAGTATTAATACAGGTCTGCTTGTGTGCTCAGATACACTTAACCAGTTAGGTGGTCTGCACCCATGATTTCTGGAAATTAGAGCTGTAACAGGTTCCTGATTTGGTACCCATGGGTAATAACCGAAATTTTGAGTACTGTTTTGGGTGTCCAAATTGGTACTCCAATGGTTTTTTAGTGCTCAGAATCCGATATTTCAGTTTGCGAGTGCCCCAAATTACGTTAAAATCGAGAAAATACCCACCGATACTTGAAGTCAACATTCCAGGACTGGAAGCTGAGAAATTAGGAATAATAAATATTTTGGTACCTGATTGGTACCAATATTTTGGTACCAATATCAGGTACGTAATCAAATACTGATTTAGGTACTGAAAAGTACCCAAAGATTTCAGGTCAAAATGAATACTGGAAATTCAACAGGCATACCAGTTTTTGTGGAGCCTTCTTTCAGTTTTACTGAAAAAAGAAGTGTCTTTAGACATAATGTCAATGGGTTTCTGAATGTGTGTTTTGACCTTCATATGAACACCAGTTTGGCCCTGTGTTTACCATGTGGTGCTGCTTAGACACACAGCCCATCCTGGGGTAAATTGGTGTTTTGCTTGCCACCCAATCTCAGCACGTAAGCGCTGCCATCATTTTCCCTGTGTTGTATCTGCTAACGCCACATAATATCATTGGACACAACGTTGGCCATGTGTTCAGCCAAAACATGCAAATTGTCATTGTGATGCAATGGTGTTCACATTGTGTGTTCAATGGGTGGGCAAATTGGTGTTGGGATTGTTATGGTGCTGCTTACAAGCAACGCCCAAACACGTGCTGATCAGGGGTTTTGACACCTGATCTTTGTTGTCTAAAGTCACCCATTGTATTCCAAGTGAGTAGCCAGGACCCTCTTTTACACAACATAATGCCCAATGCGTGTTTAGCTCTGACAGGGCTTAGTTTGTGTTATGCCCAGCAACACCCACCGAAAAACTATAGTAGAATCCTAGGGTTGGAAGGGGTCTCAAGGGACATTGAGATCACCCCCAAGCTCTTCAGTGCAGGAAACTTTAGAACATTCCCTACAGTGGAAATAACTCCTTTTTAACTTAGTTTATGGTTCTATATAACCATTCTGATCAGAACCATTTTCAGGAGAAGGCTCCAGGTTTGAGCACAACACTTTGAGACTGAAAGAAAGGAGGTAGTTCCACCAGAAATAAAGAGGTGAAAACCTCAACCATTTCCTTTAAACTTTGAAACCTGCTTCTGCTTAAAACCCCAGAAAAGTGGCAATGACAATATTTTGGCGACAAAGCAGAATAATGGAAACATTCATCAGGGCCCAATCAGGCTGCTTTTCTCTCTCCTTTTGAAAACTAAGTAACTTTTTCATAATAATAAAAAGAGCACTGAGAAAAGAACAGTGCATAGGGGTTTTGACACCTGATCTTTGTTGTCTAAAGACACCCATTGTATGTCAAGTGAGTAGCCAGGGCCATCTTTTACACAACATAATGCCCAATGCGTGTTTAGCTCTGACAGTGCTTAGTTTGTGTTATGCCCAGCAACACCCACCGAAAAACTATAGTAGAATCCTAGGGTTGGAAGGGGTCTCAAATGACATTGAGATCACCCCCACTCTCCTCTCCTCCTTCCCTCCTGCCTCCCTCGAGGAAATCTCCTCCCTGCTCTCTTCTTCCAACCTCTCCACCTGCCCTTTCGACCCAATCCCCTCCCGCCTCCTCACCTCCATGGCTCCCACTGTTGCCCCCCCTTCTACATGTCATCAATATCTCCCTCTCCACTGGCTCCTTCCCCTCCTCCTTCAAGCATGCCAGTGTCTCTCCCATTCTCAAAAAGTCCACCCTTGACCCCTCTGACTCCTCTAGTTACCGGCCGGTCTCCCTCCTACCCTTCGCCTCTAAGCTTCTGGAACAGGTCGTCCACTCCCGCTGCCTGGACCTCCTCTCTGCCAAATCTGCCCTGGACCCTCTCCAATCTGGCTTCCGCCCCCTTCACTCCACTGAAACTGCCCTTGCCAAGATCACCAATGAAATACTTGTCGCTAAATCTAAGCACCTTCACTCCATTCTTGTCCTCCTTGACCTCTCTGCTGCCTTTGACACTTTCGACCACTGACTCCTACTGGACTCTCTTCTCTCCCTAGGCTTCTGCGGCTCTGTCCTTGACTGGTTCTCCTCCTACCTCTCTGACTGCTCCTTTAATGTGTCTCTTCTCAATTCCAACTCCTCTTCTCTCCCCCTCTCGGTTGGGGTTCCCCAAGGCTCTGTCCTGGGCCCTCTCCTCTTCTCTATCTACACCCTGTCCCTTGGCAAACTCATTGCCTCCCACAGCTTCCAATATCACCTTTATGCTGACGATACTCAACTTTATCTTTCCACCGCCTCTCTTTCCCCTTCTGTCCAAACTAGCCTCATCAACTGTCTCTCTGATATCTCCGCCTGGACAGCCAGACGTCAGCTCAAGCTCCACATGGCTAAGACTGAACTCCTTATCTTTCCTCCCCTCCCTTCCTCCCCCTCTTCCCTGTCCATCCTTATTGATGGGGTTACCATCTGCCCCGTTCCCCAAGCCCGTAGCTCGGGCTTCGTCTTCGACACTCACCTTTCCTTTAAACCCTACATCGACTCTGCTGCCAAATCCTGTCGCGTTGCCCTCCACAACATTGCTCAGATTCGCCCCTTTCTCTCTGTCTCCTCAGCAAAAACCCTTGTTAACGCCAGGGTCATCTCTCACCTTGACTACTGCAACCTCCTCCTTACTGGCCTCCCCCGCTCTCACCTATCCCTGCTTATCTCCATCCAAAACTCTGCTGCTAGGGTCATCCACTCAGCCCGTCGCTTTGACCACGTGAGCCTCTCCTCTCCTCGCTTCACTGTCTCCCTCTTCCCCAACACATCCTTCACAAACTCCTGGTGTTCACTTACAAATCCCTTCACAACCTGCCTCCCCCTTACCTCTCAGCCCTAGTCTCCTTACACACTCCTGCACTCACTCTCCGCTCCTCCTCTACACCCTCCCTTGCTCTCCCTCGTCTCCCCTGTTCCCCTAACTGCCTTTGTCCATTCTCCCTTGCTGCCCCCCACCATGCCTGGAACTCCCTCCACATCCGCCTCGCCCCCTCCCCCCGCACCTTCAAAACCCTCCTCAAAACCCACCTCTTCCTCGCCATCTTTCCCGACACCTGTTAGAATGTTCCTTTCTATATTTGCTGACTCCTGCCTTAACACAACCAAGCCAAGCACGTGCACCTGAGACTTCGCATCCACTCGAATGTAATTTATCCCTTGTCTCTCCCTATGTCCCCTCTCCTTGTCTTCCCCCTCTGTGTCTATTAGATTGTAAGCCATAGGCAGGGACCGCGTCTATCTTATTGTTCTGTAAAGCGCCAGGTACACAGCTGGTGCTATACAAATGCTAATAATAATAATAATAATAATAATAATAATAATAATAATAATAATAATAAATAATAAAGCCAACAGAATTATGCTCCATGGGGATGTGCATTGGAGTGAGGCCATATTCTTATTATCACACTATCTTCCCTCCTAAGTGTTTTGCTTTAAACAGACAATATTATATTTGCCCATTTTGTTCTTTGGTTTTTGTTGTTGTCTGTCTGTCTGTCTGTCTCTGTCTCTCTCTCCACCCCCCAATCCAGCAAGCTACAGCAAGGCATGTTTACTTGTATGGCTTAATCTCATTACACACTTCCTCTGTGAATAAAGCCCGTAAGCTAACAGTTTGTAACTGGATTACAAAGATTGGCTTATTTTATACAATTTTCTAAACAAGGTTATTCAAGGATACCTACTTTGTGTTGAATTCTTTCTGGTGACATTTTCTGTCTTCTCCCTGAATTCAAGCGTTCGCTCTCACACTTTCAAGTTTCCATTTTCTTTGTGTCTGCCTCACCTCAGCAACCTTTATAGGTTTTATTATTATTATTTTTTAGTTTTGTTAGCAGTAACAAGCAGCATCCTGGTTTTGCGGAAAGACTGCTTTAAGGCTTATCGTAATGTCAGCAAGGACACTCGAATTAATCAGCAACACACAAATGTGCAGAAAGCACTGAGAGGGTGATTTTTTTCTGACTAACAAACAGCCAGCAAAAAAAAAAAGAGAGAGCAGCTTTGCTCCAATAACCTCATTTTTTAAATGGCTTGTAGTTGAATATTACTGTTTTACTTCAGATTGGCAGCAAGTGCAGGGTAAATTCCCTCAGTTCCCAAACAAGAAGATCTACTTGAAGGGCAAGAATCAAATTATTACACAATGAAAGTTAGCCCGGGGGTGGGGGGAGGAGGCTTATTGATTCCTAAATCCATGCTGTAAAAAAAATATTAAAATTATCTCAATAACATATTTTTAAATGCTCCAGCACGACACATGTTGCCTCCATAAATCTTGTTGAAATTAAATTGCACTAAATTGAGACTGGCATAATGTACTTTAAAGCATGCAGGTTCCTCTGGCCTTAGCTAGAAATTAACATTCCAGCTTCCCTTTCTCTAACCCATGTTTTTAGACATGAAATGTGAAAGGGTACATGTATATAGGAAGGGCAAGGGAGAGCAGCTCACGCATTCACACCCGACTCCTGGTGCTTTTAAAATGATGTTCAGGCAAAGACGCGGCACTGGGAAGTCGCCTGATTCCCGCAGTAGCGCGGGTGCAAAGGAGGATCTGCCGCAGCTAGCATCACGCATGACAGGGTGCAAAATCCAGCCCTGTCATGCGTGAGCAAAGTCGCGCCAGAGCTCCGTTCGCACCGGTGCTACTGCCGGCATCGGGTTCCTCCCCGCTGCTGTGTCTTTGCCTGCACATGATTTTAAAAGTGCCAGGCATCAGGTGTGAATGCGGTATTCATTTCACACGCTGCAAAGGAAGTGACAAAAAACAACTTTATTACCTTGCAACCCCGATAGTAGCGATTTGAGTTGTAAGTGGCTTTGCAGCAAAGGAGAGATGTGGCTGTCATGTGAATGTGACTGTTTCTAAGGATAGCGGGGCTGCAGCCTTTTAAAGGGAATCTGTAATTTGTTTGCTTGGAGAGAGCCTGATCTAAAGAGGTCTGTGGTCAATAGGAATCTTTCAGTTGACTTTGATATGCTTTTGGTCATCCCCCAAAGGGAATATAAATATACGGGGTAGCCTTAAGAACAGTTTTCCTGCTGACCAGTTTGCTGAGGAAGAAGTAGACTGGTTCTTCTCTTGTTTTATACCAAAGAATGATTGTCAAGTAGAGCCACTGAGTGTGTGTGTGTGTGTGTATGTGTGTGTGTGTGTGCGTGCACACACTTGAGAGAGAAAGAATTTAACCCTGATGAAAGGTGTTTGATTGACAGCCCTGGAGTGTAAGATCATCTCTTAACGCTCAAGCCAGTCAATCAGCTGTAATCCAAAATGCCCAGACGGTGTGTCTTGCTGTTGTCCAGGAATGGCTATCATTGGGGAGGAAACGGTAGTGCTGTCTACATACTGGCTGATGCCTGGGTTTCTCTGCCGGAAAATCCCAGAAGAAAGCCTGTTAGTATAGGTGTGGATTTGATGATATCCACTAAGAACCGTATTGAGATACATCACTAGCTCCTGTCGCCTAGGTTACGACACACAGCCATCAGGATCGCAAAGACTTTTTATCACTGTCAGTCTGGGATAGATCCAGACTAACAACTTCTATAGCTAGTGGGGAAACCAGCCCAGGGAGGGGAAACGAAGCCAAACCCTTGTCCCTTGGCCTCTGTCAAGATCCTGTAATGGAGTCATTTTCCCCTTGCATCCTTAGGGGGTGGGATGCCCAGGGTACAGCCACTGTTTCAGTTCCTGGGCCTGGGTATCATTTTATTATACCAGCACTTGTGAAAAGAATCTAGTAATTGTGGTTGATTACAAGTAGCACTGAAACGAGAATGCAAAAGCATTCTCATGAGAACATGCGAGATTCTTGCAGCCCCAGTGAGAGCTCAAACGTTCTTGAGGTTTTTGAGATGGAAAACAAACAAACAAATTGGTATGGAAGTCAAAACGTCAGGATGAGAATTTGACATTCTGGGATCAGAAGTTGACATTCCAAGACATTGGGTTGCAATCAGGCAGGTGAATGGCCACCCCAGTGACAAAACTCCCCGCCCCAAGGACAAAATCCTACAAAGCTGAGTACACAACCAAAGAAGGTAGGGGAGTCAAAAATGAGCATTTAATCATATAAACAATCAATCAATAACTTTATTATGCACTAGCTTTCGCCATGGCAAAAGGAACCCATATAAACAAGTATAATGAAGAAAAGGGTAAACTACCCGAACCAATAGATAAGAGAAATACACATCAAAAGGTTAAAGAATAAAGTCAAAATGACATATCAATTGATTATTGACATACAAATGTTTAAAAGCCAAAGCACTGATAGTTGCCTAATTGATATTATCCATGACAATTATACAGAACCCAAATGCATGTCGCAGTCGGGTACCCAATGTTGGGTCAATTTGGATACCAGAATTTGTTGTGTATACCAATTTTGGGGGTACCTGTTTGAGTTCTACCAGAGATGCATGAGGTGAAGGATTACTCACCTGCTGTTTTGATCTCTATAGGATTACTTGCCTGCTGTTTTGGAATGTGAACGAACTATTCCCTCTTTATGCTGCGAGTTCTTGGGTCATTGGCTGCTTTTAGACATACACGGCGAACACGCTGCATAAAATCACTCTGCGTGTATATATGCCGCATGTGGGATTTAGACATGACATTTTGCACGTTCAAGCCAGTTGTGTGTTCTTTTAAAGTGGCAAATTAAATACCTCCATGTTGAGGAATTTAATTCCCGGCTTTAAAAGAATGTGCGACTGGCTTTAATGCGCGAAATGTCACATCTAAATCCCACACGCGGCATATTTACACGCAGAGTGATTTTATTTCATTTTCATCTTTCATCTTTAAATTTATACCCCGCACTCTCCCAACCAAAGTCGGCTCGAGGCGGTGTGTTCGCCGCACACATCTAAATGCAGCAATTATAAGAGTCACCAAATGTGGCATTTACA
Organism: Sphenodon punctatus; assembly: GCA_003113815.1. Taxonomy (NCBI): domain Eukaryota; kingdom Metazoa; phylum Chordata; class Lepidosauria; order Sphenodontia; family Sphenodontidae; genus Sphenodon; species Sphenodon punctatus. The sequence goes on from QEPC01014446.1 coordinate 4,177,765, forward strand.
ATGTCACAAGATCTTGCAGCATAAAAGGGGATTAGTGCATTCACACATTACAAAAATTGCTGAGGCTGCATTCCCATCTGCGGCGGTAGTGATGGCAGAGGGAGGGGCGAAGGAAGACATGGCAGCGCAGAGGAGCCGGCTGACAGGAAAAGAGGTGGTGCGAATGGGGAGCTGCCGCGGCTTCTCTCATGCATGTTAGGGCAGGAATTTGCTCCCTGACATGCGCGAGAGAAGCTGTGGCAGATCCCCATTCGCACCAGCTCTTTTCCTGTCAGCCGGCTCCTCCAAGCTGCCGCGTCTTCCCTCACCCCTCTCTCTGCCTCCACCGCCACCGCAGATGGGAATGCAGCCTTAATTATAATACCCAGTAATATCTCAAGTCATTACAATACCCTGTTTTGTAATGTGTGAAAGCAGCTTAAGTGGAATGAGAAGGAGATGAGCTTCTTTCTCTCCTTATGCACTTGGAATGTTGGGAGGGGTGTGTGGGTGTTTTTTAAATGAGAGAGGCTACGGGGGTTCGTGGCCGCTGAGTGGCACAGCCATGGAGCATGCGCTCAGGTGGAGTGAGTGTGGAAGGATTCTAACGGGCAACTCTCAGTGTGGCTACCCTTGAGCTCCCCATGCCATGGACCATGGGGGAGGGGGAAGTGAGCCTGACTGACTTTTGAAACAGACATGTTCCTGGCAGGAATGCTGGGGAACTGGGCTCCCCAGGACCCATGGCCAGTTCTAATGGGCAGCTCTCAGCGTGGGTTCCTTTGCACTCCCCCTGCCATCGACCATGCAAAGGTCTTGCAACCATGTGACTTGCAAAGGTCATGTCCCCCGCCCACAGTGCCTATGAGCAGCGGACTGGTCTGCTGGCATGGGTGGTCGCCCCAGTTCGTACACACAGGGGAAGCGTGGGCACCTGTTTCCATGCGCTTTTGGGGCTCGCCGTGCATGGCACATTCCAGATTTTGGGGCAGTGCACAATGAGTGGGTCCTGCGTCACTGATGGAAGGGCACATCCCCCTGCCCCACCTTCAGACAGGCGGCTGGATAAGTGGCTCCTGGGTGGCCATGCGGGGTAGCCTCTCATTTAAAAACACCCAACATGTGTGTGAAGGGGTGGAGATTATTGGCTGAGGGAATGGAGCCTGTCCCTTTTGGACCACTCAAAATGTCGGGAAGTATGTCTCTGTGGCTGGTAGAGGGGAAATAAGAGGAAATGGACATAACTCACCCTTCCCTCACTCATATCCACTTTTCTCAAGTAAAACCCTAATTCAGCCAATCAGTCCTCTTCTGTGCAGGGGTGTAGCCACAATCGCTGCTGCAGCTGCGCTGGTCCCCCTCCCCCAAGCTGTGGGGGGTACAACACATGCGTAATGCAAGTGTGTCTCACGTGGGGCCTGGAGCAGGATGCAGGATCCATTCCACCTTCTCCACCAAGGCCCCTTCCAGTCTAGTTATCTACGCCCCTGCTTCTGCACTTCATTTTAAGCACACACACAAGTTTGCTGAATTGGGTCTCTGTTGCTTTGTGTCTGCAACTTTCTTTGACAGGCGTCCTTGGCATGCTATCCAGTCTGCTAATCCCTCTGTGTGTGGAGCAGTTTGCTTTTTGAGTTCTCCGCTTCTTCGTAATTACCTACTTCTTAGCGGATATTCCCCAGGTTTCTGTGCCTCCCTCTCTTCCACTCACATGACTGCTTTCTCTCCCCCCACTTTATCAGTCGCTTTCCTGACTTTTTAACTACTTCTCTGAGGTGACCTCTCTGCCTTCACACCTTCAAGGAGCGCACACACGACTGCTTTTGCTTTTCACTCATAACAAATCTCTCTTTAACAACAACAACAAAAAAGAACTCAAAACTTTCTACTTGTCCTTCACTGCACCTTCCTCAGGGCAATGTAGAACCTTCCCACACAAGGAAAAAGTGACCCAAACAGAATAAATAAGAGTAATGTAGAGAAAGCCAAACTAATCCCTTCCACAGTAATGATATCCCTTTGTTATTTGACAAGCATGCCATCCCTTTGTGGCTACAGTTCATCACAGTGTCATTCAAGCCTTTTATCACACACTGAATTAATGGTGTAACAGGGTGTGTGCAGTCCCGGAGTAAGGCTGCATTCCCATCTGCACCGGCGGTGGTGGCAGAGGGAGGGGCCAGGGAAGATGAGGTAGCGTGGAGCCGGCTGGCTGACAGGAAAAGAGCCAGTGCGAACGGGGATCAGCTTCTCTCGCGCATGTCCAGGTGCAAAATTCTGCTGTGACATGCGCAAGAGAAGCCACGGCAGATCCCCATTCACACCGGCTCTTTTCCTTTCAGCCAGCTCCTCTGCGCTGCCGCATCTTTCCTGGCCCCTCCCTCTGCCGCCACTTGCCGTTGCAGATGGGAACACAGCTTAAGTCCTTTCAGGATTTGTACCCAACTGAGACCAGTCCACATAGGAACCTACCAAAGTGTCCTTTATTATACAGTTCACACGCTGGTTCAAGAGTGCCTCTTAGGCCCTGCCTGGCTAGGCACAGTCCCTCCTGACAAGGTATCAACACCACACCACACCATATTTTCGCATCACCAGCTGCTCATGCTACTTGCTCAGGTGCCCCCTGTCCCCATAGCCCTCAGACAGAGTCATCTGGAAGTGTCTTTCCCCAGGCTTTGCTGGCCCGGCACAATTCCTTCTGTAGTTAGAGCTCTCTCTGACTCCTGCCTCTTCTCTGTCTCCCTACTGAGCTCCAGGCTCAGTCCATTTGGGTTTTGTATGCTGTTTTGTATGTATTGTTTTTATTTGTTTTGTAAGCCGCCCTGAGCCATCTGGGAAGGGTGACGTAAAAATTGAAATCAATCAATCAGTCATTGAGTGGGGACTAGGGATGGGTGAACAGAACTGAGTTTGGAAATTCGGTTTGGTTCGGAAATTCGGTTCGGTTCGGAAGTTCGGTTCGGTCGACCGAACTATTTGAGTTCAGTCCGAACTCCGAATTTCCATTGAACTAAATGGAATATTATCTTTTAGGGATGGGCGAACAGAGCCGAGTTTGGAAATTCGGTTTGGTTCAGTTCAAAAATTAAGTTCGGTTCGGAAGTTCGGTTCGGTCGACCGAACTGATCGAGTTCAGTCCGAACTCCGAACTTCCGAACCGCGTTTGTCCATCCCTAGTGGGGACTCTGTAGCTCTCAGCTCAGCTTTTTCCCGCCTCTGTTACAGACTTCCTCTGTGATGTTTGCTAGGTCATTTAGCTTTGTGCCTCACAGATTCACTCATATAATAAGACTTTTGTCTGTTATGACAGTGTAAGCTATGTAGGACACGGCTGGTCTCTTATTAAAGGTTTGTTCTTGAAAGTTCTTTTTAAAGAGGAAAGTGCCTCCTAATTCCTTGTGTTTCCAAGAGCTGGAAACACATTAGCATCCTCTTAAAACGAGGATACTAACTCTTCAAACAAGTGGTGTTTTGCCCACTTCATAGTAGTGGAGGTTTGTGTGTCCGCTTTAATCCCACAAAATCTCAGCACTTCCTGACGACCCCTAACAAACAAGAGGCTAACCTGCTGCAGTCTGGGTTTGGTTTGTGCCGCCCCCATTTGCATATTTAGAATGCCCAGCCTAATAAACGGGCAGACCCCTGTGTATACTTTATGCGCATGTGGGCAGATCCCACTTGAGGTGGCAGTGAGAGTAAGACTGGAGAGAGTGGCAGGAAGTGGTCATTCCTCGGATGCACTAGGATTTCTTCCTATGACTCTAATTGACAGGTTGTGGGCACATATTAGCCCGCATTCACCCACATGAGGGGCTCCCCATTTTCTGAGACCCCACGATGAGTGGGGTCAGCATGTTCAGTGGGTGAAGGCTGTGGCCAGTGGGGGTGAACACCTAATAAATCGGCAGGTGGACACCCACTTGCTGTGGGCTAATACTGACATCTCGTTTTTTGACGGCCCTTGATATTCCAGCTCCCCCTGCTGGTCGTTCCTTGCAAGTTCCCAAACTGGGATATCAGAGGAAGAGAAAAGCTATTTATTTAACCCCTGATTTTCCCTGTTCGTGGGAACGGAGGTGGCTGGTGGAGGGAGGTAATGACTCCAGAGTTTGTTTGTGAGAATAAGATCTAAGCATATGCCCAGCCCCTGCCGCTATGGCCCTTTAATTTATAAAAACGGAGTATACTTGCCTAACTTTCTGCATCTCTTGCAGGACAAAAATGCCTTTGACTGAAGCAGCTGTTGAGAGGCATCTAACGGAGAAACACTGCCTTTCCTCAGTAAACACGTCCTCCTGTTTACATGTTACACAATGGCTCTAATGAATACCTAAAATCTCCTTGTCAAAATGCTGGTCATTTGCAGGCCTTTCATCTGTGCCGCAAAAGCAAATAAACAAGCAAAGTTTTGTTTGTTTGTTTTTAAACTCTCCTGGATCTGCTTATAGGTTTCAGACAAATAATTTTTCCCATGGGAAAACATCAGTAGAACAAATAACTACTTTTTAAACATCTTCCATAATTGGGAAGATTTCCTGAAGCCTTTAAAGGATGGGTAGTGAATGGGTACGTCTGCCAGTGCTTGAACAGCAAAGATTGTTTAGTATTTGAAGCAGTTCTGTCGCCAGCAGTAAATTTTAATCGGATGGGATAGCCACTTTTCAAATTTATTGCTGTTTGCCAAACACCACTTTGGGCAGCCTTTTGTCACAAAAGCTAATGAATTATGTATACTGTTTCAGGAGGTTTTCATTGTACTAACCCATGTAGTAGTTTTGTGGAATTTTTGCAAATTCATTACCAAAGTATTATCATATTAATAGCTTTGGTAACCAAAGTATTAGGGAGGGAGAAAATGAATATTAATACCGCACATGGCTCCTGTCATGTGGTAAGGGAAATGGTAATAGCTTATTTCAGAATTTGAATTTCAAACAAAAGCAGCAAGTGTATTAGAAAGACAATTATGGGGGAAGTATATTGTGGGCATGAAAAAGTCATGATGATTATGTGTCACAGTGCCTTGAAGAATTGATGCTAATTTTCAGAACCTCACTATTGACCAAGTGACACATCAAGGAATGGTTTGGGTTTTTACTCCACAATCTTCAAAAGCAGCTTAGGTTCCCAGTTTTCAAAGCTCTTTTCCAGTGTAAACCTTTGGCAGGGGGTGCACTCCTCTGGGTAGTTCCCCTCTGGATCAGAAATCCATCAGCAAGGCCCACACAGGGAATTAGCTCTCTTGTTCAAGTTTATTTACAGTATCCACCGTCACTAAATATATATAACCGTTATAGTCCTCATAACACCTCACCATGCCAATAATGCAGGTCTCAATACAATCAAGCCGCTGGCTTAACCTTCTTGTCTCCTAGATCAATTCCCCATCTGCCTCACAAGCAACTCTCTTCCTAGCATCTCTCTTTCTTGCCACTTTGCTCCTCAAGCCTGGGCCAGCTAGAGGCTTTTTACTTCCTGGTTGGCTTAGCCACACCCAGTCCAGGTGTCATGTCCTGCCTTAAAGGGTTGGCACCCAACTGAGCCTCTGCTGTGCTACAAAACTTAATTGAAGTAAATGGGGTTTGCGCCAGTGAAGTGAAAGTGATAAATTCCATTTTCAGAAAGAGAAGTCTCTTGCTTCTTAATTTAAGACACTGAAAATCTGTAATAACTCTGTTGACTTCCATGTTGCCGAGCCCAGTTCTTCTTTCACACTTCTGTTCCTTCAGTGACTTTAACTTTACTCTTTAATCAGAATAAAATCCAAGTGTTTCCGATCCAGAATTCTACCTCTAAAGCAGGGGTTCTCAACCTTTTTCCAATCATGAGCACTGGAGAGATGTAAGAGATTACTTGGGAGCACTGCATAATTTGCATGTATGATTTGCAAAAATATGCATAGATTAAGTGTTCCCTCTGCAATTCAATTTAATTCAATTCAGTGGAAATTGAGATAATGAATCAATTAATCCCAGCTCACATTGACTTTAACGGATGAAGGACTGCTGTTTCAAAGTGCTCCAGAGCACTACTGACAACTGGCTTGGGGAGCACTTTCACACCTTGCCCGAGCACTCTGGTGCTCTCAAGCACAAGGTTGAGAATCTCTGCTCTAGTGATGGGCGAACAGAATGCGGTTTGGATGTTCGGTCGTTCGGTTCGAAACCCAAGTTCGGGTTCGATGGATTGGTTCAGCCGAGTTTGGGTTGGCCGAACTTGGCCGAACAGTCAAAAATAGCGCTATCAAAACCGAAACCGAAACAAAACCGAAACCTAATTTTTGGCCCTGAAAAGAGGTTTTTCCTGCCCCCGAACTCATCCAAACTCATCCGAACACGACTGAGCTGTTCAGTCATTCGAGAGTTCGGTTTGGACGTTCGGTTTGGACGTCCGAACAGACCGAGTTCAGTCCGAACTCCGAACATCCGAACCGCGTTCGCCCATCCCTACTCTGCTCTAAAGATTCCTACTGGACAGATGGTAATGTGAGGAATGCTGTACAGATTCCCAACTCTTTCCCTTATCTCAACTAGCTAGCCTGGAGTTGGCAATAGCAGCCTGTAAGAGTTGAATGGAGGAGGTCTGTTCCATTTGCCCACACCCCATGACCCAGGATCCCAACCTCTCCGCCCCTGAAAGCCCCACCCCAAATATGCAGAGGGCGGGGAACTCAGAGAGGCTGGCAACCTAGCTAGGTGGCACGGCTAGAGAAACGTGTCCCTTGATCCCATTTCCTGGGTTAGGCTACTCTGGAAGGCCCAGAAGAGCATTAGTAACACAGAGAAATCCTCTCTTGCCTTACTGCTTTTAGAAATTTTGTGGGACAAGAGATTCCCCATACTCTCCACTTGCTGCCTATGGGGGAAGTGTGTGTGTGTGTGTGGGGGGGTGTCAATGCCTGTCCCAAATCCGCTTCATCCTCCTTTACAATCAGCCCTTCATTTTTGTGACTGTCATTTTGTGGGGAACTCGTAGCTCATTCATTAAGGCAAATGATTTCCTGCAATTCTTGCTGCTGCCCCTCGTGATTGAAGCAGTCATGTTCTTTTCGGCCCAGTTTAAGGTCATCTGCCCCCTTTTCAATAAAACAGTTGTTTCTAGTACTTCATAAATATCTGGTTGGGTTACCCTTTTATCTGAAGATGCAATTGTCTTATACAGTTGTCAAAATGTAGAAATTATCATTTGCAAATGGAGTCTTGTCTTAATTGTATTTCTTTATTTGAAGTTTTTAAAAAAGAAAATCTGTATAGAACCACCACAACCTTTTATTAAGAGTTCATTTAACATCCTTTTTATAAAAAAAAAAGGAAAGGAAAATACGTGATTCAGAACAGCAACTTCAAAGAATGACAGACAACAAATCCCCTTCAAAACCTCTCAAATCAGAGTGTTTTATAACAGCCAAAAATAAGAAAGGGGGGGGAGGGGAGAACACAGAAGAAAGCCGCCAGTCCCTGAGCAATGAGGGATTTATTTATTTATTTTGTTCAGAGACATGGAAACCATTCAAAAGAAGGAAAAAAATCAATGTAGCCAGCCAGTATTGGAGTCTTGACACATTCAGACTGCTTTGGTCTTAATCTATTGGGTGAAGTTAAAGCTGAAGGTAATTAAAGAAAGAAAGTCAGCTTTCTCTTATAGAATGCCATTTCTCTCTTTGGTAGGACAATAGCCAACTCTTCTTTAGCTCCTGTGCTCTATTTTTCTTTTCTCAGAGTCTTTCACCGCTCACAGAGCTGTTAGATATCACCTTGTCATTCCGAATAGGAGATTAACACTAGCTTGATATTATTCAGATTCCTTAATAGCCAAATTGGCCAGCTCTTCACCAAATTCCATTCTACGTACAATCTGCCAAATTCCAGGGGTGACCCCTTTCTTTCGAAGAGCCCCCTGCTGTATTCTCTGAAGCAGCAACAGAGCAGAAAGGTTTACAAGGGACTGTATATCCATAGGCTGCATAAATGTCAGTTCCGTGGGTTTATGTTTTATACTTGGAGGCAGTAGAATCAGTGCTCTAGTCAACATGATAAAAAGAACAGAACAATACAAACTCATGGTGACGGTTTGGAGGCTTCAGCTTGTGTAGAATGCGATGTCCCACCTCCTTATGGGGATGGGTCGTCGTGAGCACATTACACTGGGGCTTCATTTGCTGCACTAGCTGCCGATAGTCTTCCAGGCCTGAATCAAGGTGTTGGTTCTTACCAATAAAGCCCTATATGGCTTGGGCCCTACTTACCTGTGGGACTGCCTCACACACCCCACCCCCTGGTCCTGGATCTGCCCCTGTGGTCAGCTGGGAGTGCTCTCCTTGAGGTCCTCCGGGTTTGTCAGATGGCCACGATGGGGAGAGCATTCTCAGTGACCACTCCAAGGCTGTGGAATTCTCTTCTGGTGGAGGTTCACCTCTCCCTGGACCTTCCCTCCTTTTGGAGAAAGTGTAAGACCTGGCTGTTCCACCAGGTGTTTGGTGAGGGAGAGGGGTAGTGGGTGGGGTGTTAGTGGGGGATGGAGAGGGGCTTGGGGGTTGGGGGTTCTTTTATCCTTGAGACTGTTGAAGTTTTAAATTTGATCATGGGTTTTATTGTAAACGTATGTGTTTTTATTTTTTAACTCTATAAGTCACCTCGAGTTGCTGATGGCAGGATGGGGTGGGGTATCAAATATTGGAAATAAATAAATAAATAGAGTGGTTAAGTGGCCATGTCTTCTGAAAAAAAATTGAACAATATCAATATATTTACACTAATATTTGGAAGTCCATCTGTATTTAATTCCACTTTAGGAGCAACTAGGAAGCTTGTTTACTGCTGCTAGAACAGGTTGTAGTGGCATTGCTTGGTAGCTTTAACAAAAAAAACCAACAATACTTATACTTGGCTTTGAAACACTTCTTTTATTGCACATGACTTCCAAAAAATAAATCTATAAGGATCCACACTCTTGAACAAGGATAGCTTTGAAAGAAATTAAATGCACTAGGGAGTAATCCTCTACCCATTGAAGTCAGTGGCAAAACGTGTCTAGCTGATGTTAATGAATCAATAAAGTCTGTTTCACACATGAAAAAAATAAATTAAAAAGTAATGCGCTTTGGTTGTGAGTTTAGTTTGTTGTTTTTAAGACTTTGCCACCATTAAGCCAGGGATGCTTTTTCAAGTAACTTCAATGACAGCTTAAGTAAAAAAAAATAATCCTATCCATGTGATCAGTTTTAGTGGAATGAGCATGGTTTACTAGAGTTTTGATACTTTCCAAGGGTACATGTGTCTTTGAGTTTGTATTGATCAGTTCTTTTTATCATGTCAACTAGAGCACTGGTTCTGAAACTGGTTCTGAAACCCATTCACTTCTGTGATGTGAATTTTGATTGGTGCTGCATCCGCAGTCAAGAAACATGGTTCAGAGACGTGAGCAAGCTGGTGCTATTTTGGAAATCTGTGAGGAAGAGGCATTTCAGTTGCAAGTTGGAGTAGCAACAGAGGTGTAGGGTGGGGAACGCCTCTCCATCGTTGCCCCCCGAAAAACCTGAGGAATCTCAAGGAGGGCAGTCCCCGATGATGCAGAGACCAATCCAGCGCCCAGGGAGTGAGGCGGTCTCGCAGATACATGGGGCCTAGACCATATAGGGCATTATAAGCACCAACATGGAACACTGGTGTAATGTGCTCCCGGCACCCAGTCCCCATAAGGAGCCAGGCTGTTGCATTCTGCACCAGTTACAGCTTCCAAACTGTTACCATGGGTAGACCCACATAAAGCACTTTAGTTCAAGTTTTTACAGTGATGGATGCTGTTGTATCCCACACCCCAAGGCTGGTCTTAGAATTTGTGGGCTTTGTAGGGGAAATAAAATTTGGGGGCCCCATGGCCTTGCCCTCCATAGCCCCACCCTTGTTGCTTGGACTAGACTGCTGGTGGGGGAAGGGCCCCACAGGGATCACCTGCCTGGGGATTGGACCCTGTCTTGGGGCAAGGGAGAAGTGTCTCACCCCCACAGAGTCTTGCCTTCCCACTGCTGTCCTTAAGGCTTCTACCAGGGCCCCACCACTGACCAAACTGGAGCCTCTTAGCCCCAGCAGTGCGGTAGAAGTCCAGGCGGGCAGTGGGGAGAGGTGGCAACACTGTTCTTGTTTGCAACTCTCCGCTCTGGGATCAGCTGCTTCTTGCAGGGCCCAGTCCCCCATCCCAGTAGGTGAGGCGATGTGGAGAGCAGAGTCCCACAAAGAGCAACCATCCAGAGGGCTGAGACCTGCACAGAATATTCCACCCTGGGACTGCAGGAGCACTGATTCTGCGTCTACCTGGAGCAGCTTACATGGGGGCCTCCTCCAGCCATGTCATGGGCCCTTTTGGCCCTGCCCACCCCAACACACAAACACTCACCTTGTGTTAATTAGACCACTGATGGTTTGCAGACTTTTTAGAGTATACCTTCTACTCCCTTTCACTTTACTGAAGTAGCTGAGCCCTCCACCACCACACACCCCTATGTGCATCTTGATTAGTCTCTTCTTTTTCCCTTTGACGCTCACTCTCTCTTTCCCCTTTTCCTCCGCCTTGATGGGGACTTGTCCCAGGCCCGCTGTGAGGAGTTTGTCAACTACTTCACAGACAAGATTGCTCAGATACAGACCGACTTTGATGCTGGATTAATTGCAGTAGGGGAAGAGCGCAGGGGGACGGAGGCTCCGTCTGGTCCAGCTTTGTGGGGAGAGTTTCGGGAAGTGACGCCAGCTGATGCGGTGGATGTCCTGGGGTCTGTGAGGGCCACGTGTTGTGAACTTGATCTGTGCCCATCCTGGTTAGTAAAAGCTTCCAGGGAGACGCTGGGGACGGTGCTGGCGAGGGTGATGAATGCGTCCTTGCAGCAGGGGAGGTTGCCGCCCTGCCTCAAGGAGGCTGTGGTGCGCCCCCTGCTGAAAAAACCATCTTTGGACATGGATGCGCTTGCCAGTTACCGACCTGTCTCTAACCTTCCCTTTTTAGGGAAGGTTATTGAGTGGGCGGTGGCGCTCCAGCTCCAGGTGCATCTGGATAGCATCGGTTTCCTAGACCCTTTTCAATCTGGGTTCCGCCCCGGCTATGGCAC
>QEPC01014446.1:4190084-4218295 GCA_003113815.1 Sphenodon punctatus
GTGTTTTAGCTCCCCCACCTACCTGTTATATTGGAACTTAGTCCTGTTTTAATATTTTATAATATTTATGAGAATTTTAATGCTTTTATTGTATTTTAATGTGTTGGAAGCCGCCCCGGGCTGCATGGCAGGAGGGGCGGGGTATAAATTTTTAAAATAAAATAAATAAAATAAATATTTTCTTCCCACTCTCTCTCCTCCTTGCTATCCCACCATGTTAGATATTCCTTCAGCCTACCTCAAAATGGAGGTATGGGCTTGGTAGCCCCATTCCTTCTCATCCCCCAACTCAAGTCAGCAGAAGTAATGATTCCACTCTATTCAATACTGGTGAGACCTTCCCTGGAGTATTGTGTCCAGTTTTGGGTGCCTCATTTTAAGCTCACCAGCATATTGGGGCGGGTTCAGAGGAGGGCATCAAAGATGTTAAAGAAAACTAAATCTTATGAGGAAAGCTTGAAGGAACTGGGATGCTTGACTTAGCGAAAAGAAGATTAAGGGGAGACATATCAGTCTTCAAATATCTAAAGGGCTGCCACAAAGAAGAGGTCAAAGAACTGTTCTTCATTGCTACCCAGAGGGCAGGTCTAGAACTAATATATTCGAATTGCTGGAAGGTAGGTTTCAGTTAAAATATTGGGGCAAACTTCCTAATGGTAAGAGTTGTGTGGCAATGGAACAAGTTGCCTAGGGATGTTTAGGGATGTGCGAATACGGTTCGGAAGTTCAGAGTTCGGACCGAACTTGAATAGTTCGGTTGACCGAACCGAACTTTCAAATCAAACTCGAATTCGACCGAACTGTTCAGTCGAATCCGAACCAGTTCGGAAGGCCAAAAAACCCCAGTTTTGAATGTACGAACTTGGTTTGGAAGTTCGGAATTCGACCAAACTTGAATAGTTTGGTCGACCGAACCGAACTTTCGAACCGAACTCAATTTTTGAACCCAACTGAACCAAACCGAATTTCTGAACTCGGTTCTGATCGCACATCCCTAGGGATGTTATAGGCACTCCATCGCTGAAGGTTTTTTTTTGTTTGTTTTTTTAAAGTCTCTATTGCCATCTGTTGGGGATGTTGTAGCTGTAGGGTGAAAACAAATGTGACCGTGGAGTACAATGAGATTGGGTCAGGAAACCACCGCGGACACGGTCCGGACTGGGTTGGACCGTGGAACAAACATTCACATGCTGGGGTCTATGGGGGGTGGGGGTAGAGGCAGGGAGGCACTTGAATATCTGGCCAGCCCTTCTCCCGTGCTGTGCTCAGTGCCCTGCCCCCATGCTGGGCAGCCAGACCAACCCAGTTTAATCCGGTAGAAACAGATGTGCTAACACGCTCTGACTAGCCGCCAACAAACTTGGGGTCAGTCCGGGTGAACATCTGGTCACCCAGTTACAAACATGACAATGGGGCTTTGTCGCAGAGTGGATAAGAACAAGTTACTGTCATGTTTGTTTTTACCCGTAGTCATCCTGCATCCAAGCAAGGGTTATGGCCTATGATTACCTAATATGCTCCCCTCCAGTGGACCAGTCCCTCAGCTTAAGAACTACTGAGCTAGATGTTGGGGACAGATTTTAAAGTTCTCTTATTGGACTGTATAGTAGAATTTAATGAGGGAATGTATCATGTGGTCTGTCTTTTCCTTCTCATGTGGTCTGCCTTTTCTTTCTTGGCTGGGGGCGCCCTCCTTGAAGTTCCCCGGGTTTCTCGGGTGTCAACTATGAGGCGGGCGTTCTCGGTGGCCGGTCCGCGACTGTGGAACTCCCTCCTGTTGGAGGTCTGCCTCGCAGTAGACCTCCCCTCCTTAGACAGTGTAAGACCTGGCTGTTCCGCCGGGCCTTTTCCGAGGGAAACAGGATGGGTGGGTTCGGTTAGGGTGGGGGTTTTATTGTGGGGTTATTTTAATGTGGGGTTAATTTGATAATTGTATATGTTTTAAAATGTTGTTAACCATCCCGAGCTGCTTGTGTAGGAGAGGGTGGCATATAAATGTATGCATAGGGCCGTTTTTAGACGAGCGCAGTGGTGCCCGCGCTTGTTTTAAAAAAAGCCGGCAGCCCATTCCACACATGACACTGCCGCCGAATACGCGCATGTGCAGGCGATGCGCTTCCATTTCCGGCCGCGTATGACCAGCCTCGTTCGCCGACCCGGTCTGTTCGCGCCAGGAAATGGACGCGCATCGCCCGCGCATGCGCGTATTCGGCGGCAGTGTCACGTGTGGAATGAGCTGCCGGCTTTTTTGAGAAACAAGCGCGGGCGCCACCGCACTCGTCTGAAAACGGCCTAAGTGCTGGGACTGCTTCCACTTTGCACTAAGACAGAAAATATGTTAAAGCAGTGGCCACATGGATTTGCGTGTGGATTTGCTTTATTACATCAAGGTTGAAAAAAACTCAACAACCCAACAACAATCCAGTGCCTTTGAGAGAAGGACTCGTAAGACTGAATTTGGTAGCTACTTTCTTTTTTTATCTCTCATGATTTTTACCTCTTTCATTATAGTCGACATTTTGGAGGCCAAGGTTTTCTTCCAGATTAAAAGACTGCGAAAGTCGGTGGAGACTTCTCTGAGAGATACAGAACAAGTGAGCCGGGGGAACGTGTGAAATATGGCAATGACAAGGACGTGTTGATAGTTTGTTGTTGAGATGGTTGAAGTAGCTTGGTGTGTTATGAGGCTGACAAATGAAATATGCCTGTGCTGTGCTTCAACAGATAAGGGTATTTGACTTATGTGCTGTCAGTGCTTTATGCTTTGGTAGGAAAATGAAATCTGTGCCCAATGTACCTAGACAGAACTTTCAAAGAACAATAAGGGAATTATTTAATCTATTCATTCCTGTTTACTTTGTGTTAAGGTAATGCATGAGTTTTTTGGATACCAACGCAGTCAGCGATGTGTGAACAGGAATGAAGCAAGTGCCGAATACTTGGACAGGACTTTAACAAAAACAATTCTGTGCTCCGAGTTATGAATATGTGACTTTTGGGCTGTCGCTACTGTTTGAGCTGTGGCAGTGCATTGAAATCCATGACCAACACAGTCAACTAGGGGAAACAAATGACTATTTTTTGCTTCCTCGTTTCCTTTGCCTTAATGGCCAGTGACACTGTGGATTCATTGCAGAAAGTTACCAGGTAATTGCTGCTGTTTGACATGGTTGTCTCTTAGACAAAGTCCAGAAACTATCCTTCAAAAAATTCCAAAGAAAAAGAGAGAGAGAAAAGAAAGCATAAAAAGTTGAACACCTTGTTTTTCAAGGGCCATTTGTTGTGTGACTTTTTATGAGAGCTGCATCTTTTCATGCAATGCTTTTTTCCTTGGTAGGAAATGTGGAGATTTGTCCTTAGGTTTGACTGAGCTAAGCTTAGTGTAAAGGGGAGGAGAACTGGCTTCCAGCTACCTTTCTGTCAGGGCTGAACTCATCCCTGATTACTAGACTTAGGTCTTGTTCTCACAATCAGAGGCTAAAAGGTTGTTTGTTAAACTCCCAGCAAACTGCATCATTAGCACCTCATTAGTACTAGCGAAGACTGCTGCTGTGGAGTCACTGCTCAGCAATTAACTCCTCATAAAGGGAGGAGTTTGTACCTGCTGAGTGATTTTGCGGATACTCCTCAGCAACAGTGTCCCTGGGAACAGCTTCTCAGTAGGAGCTAGCCATGAGGAGCTAAGAATATGGATTGTGGGAGCTTAGCAAATTGCAGAATAGCCTCTTTCCCATGGCCCAGTCAGGAAATACCTCAGGGAGTGACCTACAAAGGACTGGGTGGCTGTGAAGTCACCAGATTATATTACTAGGCCTTTGAGTTGCTGGCATAACCATGGAATCCTGTTTGAAAGATCTTGAGGGGATGGCTAAAGGGATGGTTGGATTTTGAGGAGCTGAGGTAGGCAGGTCTGATGAAGGGGGGCGGGAGGGTACAACTGATCCCAAGCATATCAGGACCTCCAAACTACAAGAACCTTAAAATAATATTTGCAAGTAACGTGTGTAAAGGAAGCACCAGAAATTGATTTTAAAATGTTTTGATTGTGGGGGGGGGGGGGGAGATAGGAGGTGCGGTTGCGGGGCGCCCTTCAAATGAGCGACTCCCAGCATAGCTGCCCCATCCACTGAGGTGGCCATCCTGGCCCACATGGGGCACTCGGGATTTTTCAGGAGTGCTCTGTGCATTGAGCACAGAGTGGGCCGCTGTCTGGGTCACAGGAGTGCGCCTCCCTGCACACCACCATCACGCGAGCAAATGGACGTGTGGAAGGTGGAGAGACCATGTGTGGATGTGTCTCATTCAGGATATGCCCTTGATACCATTATATAATTATGCACCTTTTAATGCTGATGTTATGTTGTACGCCACCACAAGCTGCATTGGCAGGAGGGGGCGGCATAAAAATGGAATAAAATAAATAAATAAATAAATAAATAAAATTAAATGAAATCTACCAGGGCCCCAAATCCTTCTCAGTCAGGCTAGAGGTATGTTCTTTAATTGGTAAGCCTGGCCGAATGAGAAGTGAATTGATAATATTTCTGTTGCGTTGTGAATTGAAAGCCAGTTATGTATAATGAACACAGTGAGTGATTATGGCAGACGCCTGCAATGGCTTTTAAATAGCCACATCAAACAACCACGAGGAATAAATGACCAACCGGCAGTGGGTGTGATGAAGAGTAGCCCGACTCCAAGGTAGGTCACAATGGCATTTTCATAGAGCCAGTTACTCTGGCTATATTGCCTCCTGGCTATTTTCCTATATCTGTGGAACCCCAGGCTGCTGCCCCGCCCTCTTTGTGCAATCTGACCAGCTCACTGGAGATAACAATTGGGCTAAGATTGGGCAGAGAAGGTGAGACTCTTAAATTTATTACCGAAACTGGAAAGGACCTCAGCCAACATGCATAGCAATTAAAGAAGCATTTATATCTTCAAAACAGTGCACAAACACTAGCTAATTCTCAGGCGTCTTTGAAGGGTGAATTAGTTATTATCTTAGTTATTATTTTAACGCTGATGGGACTGAGTCCCTAAGGGCTTGGTGAAGGTAGGTTACCCAATGAATGAGTGAAATTTCTCAGTTAATTCAGCTAGACCTGTGTGTAAGCAAAGAAAGATTTAAAGTAAGGTAGAAATGAGATTTCGCCAAAATGGGAAATCTACTTGAAATCCCAGTTCTTGATACTGTCTCGGTCAAATTGAGAGCCTCTTGGTACTCGGTTGTAGTTAACATGTGGGAGCCAGGGGAATCCGTCATTTACAGTAAGCACACGGTGACCATGCAGGTGGGCTCGATGGCATTTCCAAGCCTGACCTGGAGTTTAGGTGGGCCACTCTAAGCATGCTCAAGGGGGTGGACGGATGCCTGGGTGGGGCTGATGGTGCTTAAATACTCTGGGCTTGGAAGAGTTCAGGGTGAGACCCTAGCACAAAGGAAGCTGGAAGTTGCAGGTGGGCGTGGCAAAGCCCTGGGACCTGAGTTGCGAGTTAGCATTGCAGCTTGGGAGAGCTGGCTCCACTGGGACTGTACCCCTCTTTCCATGCCAGCTGTGGAGCACCATGGAGGAGCGACCACTGAACAGAACTTGAGACTCTTATCCCCTTTTGCTCTGTATTGTCCGATACTGTCTGGGTGCTGTACCTTGCTTAGCCTCTACCCCTAGCCCCACTCTTAGTAAAAGTTGTGTGTTAATAAGTCTCCTGAGTTGGTCTGGTCATTGCTCCAGGTAGATACCCCCAGGGGAGGGGGAATCTCTCTCTCAGCCCTCACCTGCATCCCAAAGGGGCAAATTCGCCCGCTCAGCCTCACTTCCCAAGGGCTTGCTGAGCAAGGTGATCTCTGGATGGCTGCAGGACAGGCACAGGCTTGCCTGAGCACCAAGACACGAGGGGCTGGAACCCGGCGAAGTGAGCAGCGTTCCGTGACATCAATATTGTCTCAACCAACATGTTTCACTTTACCAGCTTTCTGCTTACAGGGATCCCATTTACCGCTTAGCCATTTACTGCTATGCTGTCCACTTCAAATCCCAAGAGGCAATATTGCTGGAATACCACATTTCTTGCACTCCATTTTCTCTTGTACTTCCTTGTCATTCATTGGCTGGTAAATAGATTGCTTTACTAATCTGCAATCCAGTTGCAGATTGGTCAAAGCAAAAGGAACAACACAGAACATCAATTCTTATTGGATGCACTGGAGTGGAGATTAAAAGGCATGGATGGAGGCTAAAGGGTGGCCTAGGCCTAGTATTCACAAAGATTGGCTCAGAAATGTAGAAACAACAAACCCAGAAAAAACCCAAGTAACCACGGCAATGCGGTAAGCAATAAATGAACGGTACATGGTATGCACTATGCAGTAAACTGTACGTGGACAGCCAGTAAATCAGGACAGTATCTCATGATATTGCAAGAACTGAGAAATTGCATTGGTATCTAGAAACTGTTGGGAACTCGATCCCGGTTCTCAATATGGTGAAATTTCTTGCGAGCAGCAATTTAGCTGCTTATTTCAGTCCTAATTTATACTATCCATTGGCCCTGATCCTATTTCCTGCAGAGCAGTATGCACGTGCATGGTTTCTATGGGGCTCAATGCACCCTCTATGGTGCATTGGGGGCTCCGCATGTTTTGCGTGTGGCTGCACATGTGTACCGCTCCTCGCGAGCTCTGCAGGGAATAGGATCGAGGCCACTGTCTCTACAAGTAGGGTTGTGTTTTTTTTAAGAGACATGCAGTGAAATAACCTGTAGGGGAGAACTTCCAAGTGCCAAACGACTATATTTTCCATTCAGCACTCCATTGATGCTTTCTTTATTCCCTTTACTCATGTGACTTCCCTTTTCCTCTCAGGCAACCCGTTAGAGAGAGTTTAGGAAGCAGAAGGCCATCTTTTTACACAGAGGAGAACTGCTGAAACTCTTTGGAGATAACAGCTGTTAGATCCCAAAGTCTCCTTGGTGCTTTCTAAAAGATGGTGTTTTATAGTTCTGCAAAGACCTGCTCTCTCTAACATCACATGCACATTAATGCCCATCTCCATGTTACCAACTCCCCGGGCCCTGATTGACTCAGCTCACCAGCTGGACTGCTGCTCCTTCTCTGCTCTGGACTTCTGGCTTCTCCCTGCTTTCCCCCGGCCCACGTGCCACTCAGCTCAATGGAGAATTTCCCCGCTCGGCTTTTTCTGTGTGGGGGGAGCGAGGAGTCCTCTTCCTATCTGTGTATGCCCCCCTAATTTGTCCCCGGTTCCCAGGGGGATCCAAAATAGGGGAATGCTCTCCTGATATGGGTCCCCCTGGGAACAGGGGACCTTTTAGGGGGCACACACAGATGGGAAGAGATCTCCTCAGTCCCCTCTGCTCCCGCTTTTGAAAACACTGAGTGGGAAAATTCCCCACTCAGCTAAGTGGTGTGCGAGCTGGGGAGAAGCCAGGAGCAACCAGGAGTTCAGAGCAGCAGCAGCCCGGCTGGCTAGTGAGGTGAGTAAACCCGAGGCCCAGGGAGCCACGGGTTCCGGGACTGGCATCACTGGGTGTCCTGGGATGTCCCGTAGTAATACCTGTGTTTTTTGGACACAAGACACCCAATGGGGGGCTGAGCGGGTACCCTGTTGGGTGTCCACTGGGGGTGCCCACAAAATGTGGCTATTACTCCCAGGTAGCTAAAGTGCTACCTATTGAAGCTCTAATCCTTAATCTGAGGGCCAGTTAGAAGAGGTAAAGGAGTGTGGCAGTTAGACCAGGTGAAGATCATTATTGTAATTAGACCAGTGACATTTGTCTAATTACACAAATAGACCAGTATTTTGTTTTCATCTGTTTTCATTACCCTGACCCACCATTTTCATATTTGAATTACTAAAAAGAACAGGCCATTGTTCATTTTAGTAAATAAGTAAAACGAAAATCAACTGCACATGCCTAGCAGGCACAGGGGTGGTTAGGGTTTGAGCTACCCTACAGCGGGAGGACAGGCCCCACCTTGGGGTCCCTCCCACAGAGCAAGTCTGCCAGTGCGGAGGTAGCGTACAATGGTTAGGCAAGACTCCAGGCTGCCAGGAGGGGGAGCTGGGCCTCGGTGCCCAATATCTACAAGGGCTGCACACACGATGCACACATTGTGCATAAATTGTTCACCTGGTGCATGGGTTGCGTGTAGGGTGTGTGTACAATGTACGCGGGTTGTGTGCACACTGTGCAAGGAGAGTGGCAAATTTTTTTTTGCGTAGGGCAGCAAAAATGATTGTGCTAGTCCTGGTCTAGGGTGCCAGTTCTGAAAGAACTCAGGTGCTGGACTGGAATGCCTCTATTACATTTTATATTCTTGCGATGAATGATTATTTATAAGAGTCTGGTAGAAAGCTGAATTGCTGTTCAGTAGACAATGTGAAAACCTCCCTTCTTCTCGGTAGCTCAGTAAGCCAAAATTAGCCATGGTTTTGAAAATGATGATCTTTGTTGGTCGTATAGCCTCCCCAATGGAGAGGTCTATTAATGTGTATTGTCAAGCAGGCTGGGGGAGGGGGTAGTAACGTCTCACTGCCAGGAGCTGGAAGTAAACAGGAGGGAGACCATTATGACCTATTGGTATTTCGCCCAAGCAACTGAGAATGACCACTGTCAGAGACAGGATGCCGGCCTCAAAGGACCATTGGTCTGACCCAGTATGGCTGTTGCTTATTTTTCTTATGATAACCTCAATGCTTTGCTCTCCCTTTCCAATAAACGGGTGGTTCTAAGAACCAGCAGGTTCATAACAGGCTAATACATGCTTAATCCCGAACTGGACTTCCATCAATATACAGTTTATGTGTCCTACTATTTTTCCCCAGGCAAAGTACTCTCTTGCCACTGGCATCAGTAAATGGCTTTGTATTGTTTATCTGCAATATCCCATAAATTTAGACCAGCCAGCCTTAAATCCTCAATGCATGACTGCAGGAGTAAATTTCTTGCTGCTGCATAGTGGAGCTGAAGCACTCATAAAGGAGGAATGCACCATGTTGAGTAGTTGAACCTTTGCCTTTTTCCATTAACCCATGTCCCTTCTTTGCCTCTCAAACAATTACCTTGGCTCTTGTTTTAGGGGTAAAGGAAAAAACAGTTTGTTCAGCACCATAAATTAATGCTCATTCAGCAGTTACAAGTGGTGAAAAATAGGGGTTTTATTCCCATGGGTAAAAAGCTTTTAGACATAGAAAGAACCAACCAAGTACAATTTTTTATTATTAAATGTCAAAGCACGCAGCACAAAATAATAAGAATTAAAAAAAATTGGTGCCTATTCACGGCTAGTGTCTTTCTGCTTAAGACTATGGGTGAGGCCACACAATACAGGGAAGGGAGGCTACCATGTCTCTTTGGTAGCCTTACTGTTCCCTGGGCAGCACAGCCACACAATGTAGTGCATCGTCTGGTCAGCAGCAGTCAGATGTTCCCCCAAGCTGCCTGCTATGCGATGCATCCTCAGAAAAATTCCAAGGATATGTCGCAGAGCAGCGTTACCGCACATGGAGTAAGGCTGTCCAGGGCGGGGCAACCCGTGTGGACAGGCCCCTTCTGCCATGCTGCGCGGCGAGCTCCACAGCAGAACTGTGAGTGCCCATCGCGCACAGTCATGTGATGGCTGGGGGGTGGGCTTTAAGTCTGGCCAGGGGGGTGGGAAGGGAGGGCAGGGCTGGGTGCTTGCTTGAAAGGTTGGCACCACGGCCCTCTCTGGCGGTGGCTTCGACAGGGACCGGCTCACCTGGCTTCCCCAAAACCGACTTGCCAGCTCCCCATGCTTACCCTGCTGTGTGGCAGTGGCAATTGCTGGCTGCCACGAGGTTGCACAGGGATCTGGCTGCTACCACTCATGTAACCTCCCCCATTAGCTCTGCAGAGGAAAAGTAGAAAGATTGTATTATTTATATCATGCTTTATAATCCTTAGCTAGTCCACCCTCACAACAACCCTGTGATGTACAAGGATGGGCGAACAGAATGCGGTTCGGATGTTCGGTCCGAAACCCGAGTTCGGGTACAATGGTTCGGTTCAGCCAAGTTCGGGTTGGCCGAACTTGGCCGAAGAGTCAAAAATAGCGCTATCGAAACTGAACCGAAACTGAAACCTACTTTTTGGCCCTGAAAAGTCATTTTTCCTGCCCCCGAACTCATCCGAACACGACTGAACTGTTTGGTCATTTGAGAGTTCGGTTCGGACGTTCAGTTCAGACGTCTGAACAGACTGAGTTCGGTCCGAACTCTGAACATCTGAACCGCGTTCGCCCATCCCTAGTGATGTAAGGGTGGCAGGAATGGGTTTGCCTGAGGTGAGACTTGTCAGGACCCAGCCAGCCCAAACACTGCATCTCTCATAGGGAATTGGCTGACATACACAGTATCTCTCATCTGGGAATTAACTCAAGTCCTTTCATTCCAAATACAGCTTCTTTACACGCATGCATAATCCACGTCAGACTCAGTTCAGTCTCAATATGTCCACTATATAGTCTTATAGTCAGGCATCCAGCTTCTGGCTTTTTACACACACTCAGGCATTCGCAATACTCATCTACAGCCAGGAATCAACCCTCTGGCAACCCAAATTCCTGCTTCTATCTCAAGCTCCAACCCCTGGGTTGGACATTCACAGTCCTTGTAGCCAGGCAGCATACCTCCTGGGAGACTAGCTGCTTCCCTTTCAGCTCTCTCTTTGGGCAGAGCACAGCTCCTGCTTTTTCCTTACACAATCTGTCAGTCTCCCAGTCCCTCCCAGTTCAGCAGCTCTTTCTTCAACTCAGCGCTATCTGACTCTTCACTCTCTCGGGGCTGGCTCAGCCACATCCAACACAGGTGTGCAGTGCAGGCACTATTCTCCCTCTTTATTTAGCACCTGCACGCAGTCCAGCTAACCCAGTCACCTGGCCAGTGCTAATTACCTCATAAAGTGCCCACGTCCCACAGGGGCTTTGTCCTGCTACAGTCAGTTGTCATGGTTCGTAATTTACAGGACCAGGAACTGAGACTGAGGCCACTTTCAGACACACACACACACCCGCGCATATATTTTGGCTGCAGGAGGCAATGCACACACCAGGATATGCATGGGGTTCGGATGGTCTGAAAGCCCCCCCGTGTGGCTTTGCCGGCAAACACACACAGAGATACAGAGTAGGATTTCCTTGACAAATTTGAACGTAAACTATTTCATTTCCTCTCCAGTGAAGAGGAATACAAAGTACTATCACTTTTGTCTTTGGTAAACCAAGTATTATAGAGCCACAGCCATTGCTCCATAGTTAAGGCGGTAGCAAACTCATTGAAGAGCACCTATGCTGTTCAGTGGGACTCAGTAGAGCAAAAACCTCCGATTGGTGACCATTCTAGCTTTCCTTCAGCAACACATGTGTTCTGTGATTACAAACAATGAAGGGGAGTCCAGGGGTGGATCATGGAGGGGGGGCTGAAATTGGGGGGATCCCCATCCCTCACTTGCCTCTGCCTGCTAATAGTGCTGCTGCAGAAGCAGCAGCAGTGGTACACCGGGACACTGGACTGGGAGTTTAAGCTGTTTGTTTACGAACAACTCCTCCCCATGTGAGTGATCAGAAGGTTGTTGCCTTGTACAGAAGGTTCTTCAAGATGGCTCCTAAACATTCTCACAACTGGGTTATGCATGCTCATCGTAGTCAAATAATAGACCATGTGATGTCTCAAGCTCTTCTAGTATAAAAAGTACTCTCCCTCTCAGAATTACAGTTCCTTCCAACCCTTTATAGGAATATAAGAAAAAAAATTCCATGCAGGGCTGAGAATGTTTGGAGCCAACTCAAAGAACCTTTTTTACAAGGCAGCAACCTTCTGTTCATCTTCAAGTGGCTCCTCACAGGCCGTTTTTACACAGCTCTGCCAGGTGGGGGATCCATGTGCTCACCGATGCGTGGGCAGGGTGTGCACATGGCCAAACACACATCCCCACTCACCCCCCACTCATCTGCACACACGGAGCAACCACCATTTCCCCCAGGTGCTCCATGTATGGGGACGAGTGGAGGGTGAGTGGGGTGCGTGTTAGGCAGGAGTGTGTATGCACACCCCACTCACTGCGGGCAAGCGCATCGCATCGTTCACACAGGGCTCCCCTCCACCCCCATGAACACACAAAAATCTGTGTGTTCATGGTTGGGATAGGCCAGTGTAAAAAGCGCCACATTCTCACAACTATCTGTCTTACACTATGTTAGATAGAAATTTAGGATGTAAAGCAATATCTATTTTATCTAGGAAAATCTCTAAATATGGTTCTAAGATTATTATTGCTGCTATTTCACTAACTCTTCTTAATGAAGTTATTGCTAACAGGAATATTGTCTTTAACTCCCCACCCCATAACCAGTTCATTTGCGCCCCCCATATAATAAATTCACACTGCCCCTGGGGTGCAAATGAACTGGTTATGGGTGGGGGGTTGCGTGACTTGATTATGGGGGCACAACTGAACTGGTTATGTATATGTCTCTTTTCATGGCATAATGCGCTTAATAGGCTGGCTGCATTTTCGGTGTCTTGTGTGTTTGATAGCAGCGCCTCCAGGTCCGCCGAGCTGGGCAGTGCCCCTAGGCTTGCCGGCGGGACACAAAGAGTGTCCATCTTCACTTCTGGCCAGGGGCCCATTGCACCCTAGCTACACCACTGGTCTAGTGTGCATTACTGATCAATTTGAATGAGTGTGTGAGGTGAGCGCATGTGTGTGTAGTGTGTATGGATGAGTGTGTGTGTGATCAATTTGAACGAATGTGTGAGATGAGAGCATGGGTCTGAATGATTGTGTGTGTGATTAGTTAGAATGAGTGTGTGTGTGAGAAGTGAGAGTATGTGTGTGATTGAGTGTGTGACCTCTTTTACATGAGACGCACCCATGCAGTATCAGAGGCGTCACTGGGGGGGGCGGGGGGAGCTGACCAAGCTGGAGTCCCCGATCTTTTTCCCAGAGCCCCGGATCATCTGGACCTCTGAGTCTGTAGCGGCAGCGAGAGCAAGGTTCTTCGAGATGGCTCCAAACATTCTCACTTGTCAAAAGTGAGAATGTTCGGAGCCCATCTCAAAGAACCTTGTTTACAAGGTAGCAACTGTCTGAAGTTGAACTGAGTGCTGCCCCGCCCACCCTGCACAGCCTGGGAGCTTTGGTGTGCAGCAGCAAGAGGCAGGCTGGAGTCAGGAGGAGAGAGGTGGCTGCTGATGCCAGAGCAGGTGGTGTGGTGAAAAGCAACTCAAGCAAGCAAGGTGACTGGTGGTTGTTGTTTTTGTTGATTTCAGTGTTCCAACTTCCCTCCTGGGAGTGGGGTGGAGGTCTGGAGCAGGGAAAGTGAATGAAAGCAACTACTGTTCCTATGTTGGCTGGTAACAAGTTCTTGTAGGTTTGAAATCACTTTGCCAAGCTTTAAAAAGTTTGCTCCCCTTGTACTGGTGTGATAGTTTGTTCCCCCTGATGATACAGGTTGACCCTGATCTTGCAAGCTGCATTGTGCAAGAGACACCCCCTTAATTCAATGCTTGATGGGGGTATCTTGCAGGATCAGAGACACTGAAGGGAAAGTTCTATCAATGCACAGGGAAAAAATGAACTGAAAGATGCATCTTAATCCAATGTTGCTGCCTCTTGTAATTTTTTGTTTGTTTGTTTTTTTAATCACAAGTCTCTAGCTATTTAGTTTTTCTTAAAGCTCCAGCTTCTGGTCATTATATGAGAATCTCTGCTTTAGTGTTAACAAAATTATAAGATTTTATTCCCTGTGGTTTTAGAAACATCATTCCATTAAAGTGTGCAACAAAAATGGCAACTACAAAGAGTTAACCCTTACTTTTTTTTTTTGAACTTGCGATTTCAGTGTGGTTTAATTTAAGATTCTGAATGCTTGCGGGTGGCAATACAGCTTAGCCTTAGTTACAAGAATTTTAGGGGCAGACAGCTGCGTCCTGTTAACTTTTTAAAAGTTAGCAGTGTCTCCACTGCTTTGGCCCAATTTGAGCCAAACTCTTTGAAGTGCTTTTACCTCCAGCTGAAGCCAGTGGGAGCTGTGAAAGGCTCAGCAACACCAGCCAGTCAGGCCCCATGTGTCTGAAGTTAAGCACTTGATTTTGGTGGTTGCTACTGAAAATTAGGATCTGGCAATTGGTGCCTTTCTTTTTCTCTCTCTGGAATGGGGATAGCCCCTCACTGACAGGCTGTGAACCGCAGAAACCGTTAAGTATCAGATCAATCTATACATTTTTGTTTTCTCATTCATTAATAAAAACAAAATGATTACTTAACGGAAATTAAACTGTATACATTCCTCATCACGTATAAGTATTGTTCGGTCACCGTACCACACATATGCAACTTAATTTCAGTTGTCATAATTTTTTTTATTAATGCATAAGAAAAATGTATAGATTGGTCTGATATTTAATAAAGTTGCCTTAACATAAAATTTACTGTCATGTTAACGTTTGAGTATAATTTGTAATGCCGCCTTAATGAGCTTCTTAAACTGAAGGGTTTTTGTCTAGGTAATTTGTTTCTAGTTCAGTTTCGCATTGGGGCTGCGTTCCCATCTGTGACGGCAGTGGCAAAATCCTGCCGTGACATGCCCGAGAGAAGCTGCAGCAGATCCCTGTTCGCACCGGCTCTTTTCCCATTGGCCAGCTCCTCTGTGCTGCCGCGTCTTCCCTCGCCCCTCCCGCTGCCGCCACAGATGGGAACACAGTTCTAGTTCCATCCTTTCAATCACTTCAGTATTTTAGTTTGGTCATTTTTGGTCATTTCATTATTTGGGGCAGGGGGTTGCTTTGGTATTTTGGGATTCCTTCCTAGTTTTGGCCCCATTTTGTGCAGTCAGGGCCAGACTTACTAAAAGGCAACTTGGGCAATTGCCCTGAGTCCTGCTATTTTCTCTACTTTCAGGGGCCCCACAGTGGCCCGTTTTCAGCAGGGCAGGGTATGGGGCTCCCGCTTCCTCCCAGAAGAGCTCCGAACCTGACCATCTCAAGGCCTTGTGCAGGGTACTCCAAAGTGGCAGGGCCATGGAGGAGAGGGTGGGACCACCAGGGTCCTTGCATAATGATCAGCACCAGGCACATTGCTGTCATATAAATAATTAATAACAGTAATAGTAAAATTAAGAGCAGTAATGCAATAGCACTTTTGTGAAACTGTTCCATGTGCAACACTGTTAAGTAGCACCCAAGAAAGGAAGGAATACCAAAATAACCAAACAAAAATAAATGAATAAATTCTGAAATATCAAAGTGACCAAAATGAATGAAATGACCAAAACAAAGGGTAAAAACAGGCGTGATTTTGGCCCATTATGGTCTGCTTTGTCCCACCGTGGAGTAGGACATGGCGGCACGTGTAAATACTCATCACCAGATGTTGGGCTGGGTTTGCCTGGGGCTGTGTTGGTGGCTACTCTGGGATCAGGCTGTGACCTTGGAGATTTTTCAAGGTCAAAGCCTGGCCTAAGTCCACTCAACTGTGCCACAGTAGGCTAAAGCAGGTCACAGCAAACTAGCATGTCTGTTCCCACGTGGCCAAACTGGTCCAAACCAGGGACTGCCAGCAGTCATGGCTGTGCCTCATTGGGGGTCAGGGTACTGGGAGCACAGCATGGGTAGGGCTTCCTGCCTGTGCATTTGTTGTGCTCCTGAGCCTACTTGGGCTGTGCGGCATGGTTCCCCGGCCCCAGGCATGTCAGTTTAGTGCCCTAGCCTGACGCGGAACATGTCACTTGGGATTTTCTGCCCCGGTGCAGGGAGTGGTCCTGCTTATTGCACGCCTGTTTTTACCCAAAGAAATTATATATGAATATCACATACCCAGATGAAGTTCATTCAGATATTTGGAAATGCATCCAAATATGCAAATAATAATCTTCACAAATACAGAATGGCCTATTCTTTTCAGCCCTAATTTTGAATGTGACTAGGCTAAATGTGACTAGGCTATTTTTCTGCTTTAATAATTGGGCTTAATTGTGACATATTTTTAGACTTTGAAGTGGTCTGAAATTGGCAATATTTTACTGTGATTGGCTGTGAAATAAGCTATTTTTACTGTGAGATATACAGCTCTCTTGAACAGGGAAATGCTGCAGCAAATCAAATCCGTTGGTGGTGTAAATGTTGGTGGATGCTGGATTTCTTAAATGATGACCACCGTAAATAAGGCTATATATAATCAGGAAATCCCAGGTGTTAATGCAGTAGGAACGAGATCTGAGATATTGGGTGCAGTCTTTTGATGGGATAGCTTTCCAATGACTTCAGTTAGGATAGGGCTGCACCCATAATATGAAAGATGCAGCTTATTATTTGCACAGGTTCCAAAACTCTGGATCATGATGACCCCAAATGGAGTCATGCCATCTGCTGATGGGGTCAGATTCCCAATAGATATTTGAGTCTCGACTCAAGGTGTGCGCACAATGGCTGTTTTCAGAGGGACGCGGAGGCAGCTGGCCATGGAGCTGCATCTGCCTGCATTCAGCCCACCTGGGTTGGGTTCAGATAGACCCAGTAGGTTCCCCAGCCTGAGGTCAACCCATGGGTCGACCCCCCACACACCATAGAGTTGCGGGCGACCACCCGATACTCTAACCTTGCGCCCGCAATGCTATGATTTTCTGGGGCAATGGCCAGCTGGAGGCGGAGCTCCAGTGTGGATGTGTGCATCAAACAGCTGGTCCACTTTGGGCTGGTGCCCTGGGTTTAGCCGGCCCGCTCCACTATCGGCAAATCGAGATGTGACACGGCTGGGCCTTGCCTCAGAGCTGCTTCATCTCAACATCGGGCGGGCCACCTTTAGATGGATGGGCTGCCTGGGGGTGAAGTGGGCAGAAACAGGCAGGATCAAGGCAGCCCATCTGCCTGAAAGCACCCAAAGTGCATGTCTGATGTGTGCTGTACATTCGGTGCGCACTGTGCTCACGTTGCACACATGTGTTGTGTGTGTTGTGCATGCAGCGGGTGCATGAGGCACTTATACCTGGCACAAAGATCTTGGCTCAACCCCTTGACCTACATTGTGCATCTTTGCTGCTGTCTGCAGCAATTGTAATTGGGCCACATAGGCCAAATTTTGGGAACCACTGACAGACAGGCTTCATTTAAGATCAGGGAGTCATGGTATAAGACACATTTGTTACGCTTAAAAGTCTTCAGCCTTGGGTCCCAGTTATCTGAAAGATCATCTTATCCTTCATGTCCCATTGCAGCCTCTGAGGTCAGCCAGGCACGCCCTCTTACAGGTAAAATCTGTACATCAAGTTTACACAACAAAGGCAAGCAGAGAAGCATTCTTGGTAGCTGCCCCACAATTATGGAACTGCCTCCCCTTGGAGTTTCATCTAAATCTGAGCGTGCTCATCAGTGGAAGCAATGTAAGACCTTTCTGTTTGGCCACACATTTGGAAGGCAGGAATAGGGTTGAGTGGAACTGAGTTTTGTGGGGAAGTAGGTTGGGGTCCTTTTGAAAGGGGATTTCAAACATGTCTGTATATGATTGTGTGTGCGCGATCGGTTAGAATGAGTGTGTGTGTGAGAGGTGAGAGCACATGTGTGAATGAGTGTGTGACCTCTTTTACACGAGATGCGCCCACACAATGGCATGGGCAGGGGCATCACTGGGGGGGGGGCTAACCAGGCTGGAGCCCCCGACCTTTTCCCCAGAGCCCCAGATCATCTGGACCTCCGAGTCTGTAGCGGCAGCGAGAACAATGTTCTTTGAGATGGCTCCAAACATTCTGCCCTGAGCCTTAATGAGAAGGACAGGGTATAAGAAAGAATGAATGAATAAGAGAAAGAGACAAAGGTCAGGGGCAGAGATGAAGTAACTTGTCCACCATCACGGGCTGTTTTTACATGGACCCCTCCCCCTGCTCAGTGTTTGGGCGGGGGGATTGGTGTCTGGTCAGTGTTCGTCCATGTGAACGCTGTGGGCAATGGGTGTGGGTGCATGCGCGCTCACGCGCAACACCCACCTTCACCCATGGAGCCCTCCAGAAAACCGGAGGAGGTGGGTGGGTGTCCATGTAAAGGGACATACACTCACCTCCATCCACCTACCAGGTGTCTGGCTAAATAACACAGTCTAGAGAAGATGAGAAGGTTCAAGCTTTGACGAATGCAGTCTCTTGCACACCAGTCCACTGTTCTGCCCTGTGAACTGCACCGACACCATATTATTGTACCTGGTACATAACAAAGAGCTCTTAATGGCGTTTTAAAGTATGCTAATGTGACTTTTAAAAAAATATTGTTTGTTTTGTCATTTCCCACCCAGCCAATTTGAGGCCCCAAATCCATCCTTCGTATAACTCCACCAATGCTACAGCAGGGATGAAGAGTTCATTATTATTATTATTATTAGCAAGCATTTATATAGCGCCAGCAACGTACCTGGCACTTTACTAAGTAATTGAATAGACACGGCCCCTGCCCTAGGGTTTACAATCTGAGAAATGGGGAGGGGAGGAGATGAAGGAAGGGGAACAGAGGGAGAGACAAAGAGTGTAACGTTCACGAGGATGCGAGGTCTCAGGTGCATGCGCTTGGCTTGGTTACATCAAGAATGATGGCTGGTTGGTCCATGTGGTGAGGATAGTTCATTCTTATTAAAGATAAGTTCATAGTTATTAAAGATAGTTAATTCTTATTAAATTTTCAGTCTGGGCAGTAGTTGATGCATTTTAAACAGCAATATTTTTTTATCACTTGCCTCTTGCAAAGAGGTTAAAATCACAATTGCCAGTTATTGGTTAAGCAGAAAAGCGTGGACAGTTCTGTAATCCCTTAAGGGCTTATGCTAGACAAACAAGAGTATCAGTCATGATAAGACATGATGGCTACTGAATCCAAACTATCCATTAAAAGAAGGAGCTTGGGCCATGATATACAGCATTTTTGTAGGCATGCTAAAGCTGGTAAGAGGGTTTTATGACATAACTGCCCCATAAATCAGCCCAGCGGTCCAAAGGCCTCAAAACTGAAATCCTACTGACACCTCTTCATTGCTGTACTAGCTGATGTATGACATGGACCATTAGTTTAAGTACAGAAAGCCTTCTGAGACTGCTCTGGTGAACTTAGACTGTATACGTCTCCGTAATGGAAATCCAGATTTTGTGTGACGGTGAGGGGGACACAACAACCCACAATACAAAAATGCTGCTAAATGGTGAGGGTATTTTTTAAACCACCAACAACTACATAGATGATCCCCACCCCTGTGCCCCGACTATATTCTAATTAAGTTCCTGGCCCATGCAATATGGCGGGAAGGCAAAGACAGCCACCCTGAGACATCAAAGTGATGATGGCACGCCTGCTCTCCTTATTGATTGCTTGGCAATTTGGCCATGCTTGCTGTTAGAAGAAGTTGAAGGACTTCATGGTCTGACCTCTGCACTGCGAGCAGGTTGCAGAGAAAGTCGTTTATACTTGTGGTGCTTGGATTGAAAAAAAGCCAAGGTTACTATGGGGAAATGGAGGTTTGATGGATTAGATTCATTCTCTTCTTTTGTTTACTTTTCCTTTGCCATGTAGTAATTATTTAACAAAGCACATAAACCTATCTGATGTCTCTGTTCTCGGAGTGGCTCTTGGAATTAGAAAGCAAAACTGTTTGTTGTCAGTATACTAATTATAAACTGGTTACCTCAGAGAATGCAGCTGTAATTACATTAAGTTTAATTACGTACCATTAATTACACAAAATATTTAAATTGTTATGTTGCATGGTGCAGCTTTAGTTGGTGTACATTTTGTTGGTGCTCAGAGCAGATGTGCATGAAAGACACTGGACGTCATCCAGAAGTTAGCAATTTTGTAGCTGGATAATCCAATCCTGATTTACAGAAATGCCAGAAAACAATATCTATATATGGAGTGCCAATAGCATGATGGACAGTAATCATGTTTAATTGTTAGATACTACTTGTGTAATTATACTATTTATGTAATTATCATCTACATCCAAGTCTACATGCAGAAATATAAAGCACATGAGGGTACCCTCTCTCCTAGTTTCATTGTCAGTTCCTGCCACTACTGATAAGAGTGGCTAGGCTTTCCTTTAAATCCCTAACTAATTTAGGTACCTATATGACTTCCAACCATTTCTGTTTAATAACCAATATCTATCAGGGAATTAGTGTGAGAATATACACATATATATTTTCATTTTCTAATGTACATGGTTCTGTTACTGCAAATCTTGGACCATCATTTCCATACCAAGTTCCATATATTCCAGGGTGTCTTTAATGGACTGTGGTCTGTGCTTTTAGGCCAGTGCGAAACTTGATCAAATAAGAAAGGAATGTGTAAAAAA
The DNA here is from genome assembly GCA_003113815.1 of Sphenodon punctatus. Taxonomy (NCBI): domain Eukaryota; kingdom Metazoa; phylum Chordata; class Lepidosauria; order Sphenodontia; family Sphenodontidae; genus Sphenodon; species Sphenodon punctatus. The sequence continues at coordinate 4,210,452 of QEPC01014446.1, forward strand.
AATAGTTCATGGATGAGAAGTCAACATTTGCAATGAAATTCACATAAAAGATGTTGTTTAGACATTTGTAGAGGGAAACAAATGCTTGTGCAATATTGTAACGATCCATATTCATTTTTCTTCTGGGAAAGTGTGGATTCAAATATTTATTCGGTTGTAAATCTTCAGTGATTTCATTCATAATGAACTATTTTGCCAGCTGCGATGAGGACAGCGCTAATCACAAAGTTCCAACTTTGAACTGTCAGGCTTTCTTTCTGAAGAAGAAATTAATTTCCTGTTGAATTTAAGTTGGTGAAACTGCTTCGATTTTATTTTGATAAGTAGACATTACTGAGAAAAAAAAGATTAAGAAATCAACAGTCTATTTTTGTGCAATGCAATTCTCTGTCTGATGTGTTTACATAAAGCTTTCATAAAACTAATGGATATTGTTTCCCCTTAGCAATGGACCTTGTGAAATCTAAGCTAATTTTCTTTCAAGATGCATTTATTTTCTAAAAGTAGGATATTGTCACCATTGTCACAAATTTGTAGCTGCCTGACCTGATCCGAGTCAGGCAGCTGCGGTGGACATGGTCTTGCCCAGGCTGGGGCACAGAACAAATGTGTTCTCTGCCAAGCTGCTGGGCCACTCACACAGCCGAGGGTCAGGGAGAATGGAGACACTCCTCTCCCACCATGACAGGCAGCCATGGTGGCAAATGATGGCCAGCCATGGCTGTCTGTCATGGTGAACCCAGCCCGAGCTGCCAGACACAAATGTGCAGCCCTGATGCTGTCTCTTATACACATCTAGATGTGTATAAGAGACAGCCCAGAAGGTGGGTCTTGGGGCTGGAGTGGCTGTTTCTTGATACGGTGGAACAACAGCGCCTCTGTGCGAGGAATGATGGCCCCAGACCCATGATGGTGGGTCCTGGGGCTAGAGTGGCAGCTTCAAGATATTGGACACAGCCCTCCCTGCCTGTAGCTTGGCCCCAGAACCCTGACGGTGGGTCCTGGGGCTGGAGTGGCTGTTTCTTGATACGGTGGAACAACAGCGCCTCTGTGCGAGGAATGATGGCCCCAGACCCATGATGGTGGGTCCTGGGGCTAGAGTGGCAGCTTCAAGATATTGGACACAGCCCTCCCTGCCTGTAGCTTGGCCCCAGAACCCTGACGGTGGGTCCTGGGGCTGGAGTGACTGTTTCTTGATCCGGTGGAATGACACGCCTCTGTGCGAGGAATGATGGCCCCAGACCCATGACGGTGGGTCCTGGGGCAGAGTGGCAGCTTCTAGATACATATTGGCCACAGCCCTCCCTGCCTGTAACTTGGCCCCAGAACCCTAACGGCGGATCCTGGGGCGGGAGTGGCTGTTTCTTTTTTTTATATCTATCTATCTCTACACTAAATCTAACTGCTATTAACTATTCTAAAACCTATTGAACTGAATGGAATATCCTAATAATTAACTACAAAAGCCTTGTCCTACAAACACACTGTATCTCTATCTATCTCTATAACTAAGCTAACTACTTTGTATATCTATCTATATATACAATATCACTCAGGTGGAAACACAAAGAACACAGGGAGGGGTACAAAACTGAAATGAAAATCAATCTAATAATAATAATCCTACTCTAAATAAATCCAAAACTTAAAACAGGGGAATGGAATCAGGGATGGAATAAGAGGGAGAGGGAAAGGATTCAATGGAGGGGGGAGGGAGGAAGGAAGATTGAACACAGGGAACACATGGAGGGGTAAAAACAAAAAATGGGTTGGATGGGTGAAATAGGAGGAGGATGGCAATGGATTAGGAATAGGAAGGAACAAAAACTGCTCAGAGAGAGGGAGCCTTCTGAAACGCCTGCTGTTCAGGAACAGTGACTAGCTAGAAGGTGTTGGGAAGGGGGGAGGCAATCAGTTTTGTTTCTTGCTGCGCCCGCCTCACTGCAAGCTCCATTGGCTCTGTGCAGCCTAGCCTGTGGCCAATTGCAGACTGCGAAGCCTGTGGTCTGAGGCGAAAAGGGATGATGATTGGGCAGGCTGCCTGCTACTCCAACCCTCTCCACCCCTGGTGCCTGGAAATCTGCTCCTCTGCTGACTCCCTCTCCCTGTCATGTTTTGCCTTCCAGTGACACGTTTTTGACACCCAATCTCACCCGAACGCGATCCAAACTGACCAAACTGTTCGGTCATTTCGATGTTCAGATTTAGCTCGGTTCGGTCGTCCGAACAGGCCAATTTCGGGCCGAACTCCGAACTTCCAAACTGCGTTCGCTCATCCCTAATAATTTTACTTTGACATCAGCCAAAGTTTCTTGACAGGTGGAATGAGTAACTGTGTCCAGGAAGTCATAGGGAGAGAATGTTTGTAATATGGGCCAAGTTTTTTAAAACAAACAAACAAACAAGTGAAGTTATCATTTACCTCCTGAGCTCTCTTAATCGTTATTTTCAGAAAAATAGTTGGGATACTCAGGAGCACTCTGCATCGACCTAGCACTATAGAAATTAGTGGGAGTTTTACCGTTGACTTCAGTAGAAGCAGAATTAGGTTGCTTTTGAAAGTCCAATTCTACATTTTAAAAATAGCACTTAATACTTGATCCTTTGCACTCTCTTATTGGCTTCATGAGCACAGAAATGAGATTGCCAACATGCAACTTACTCGTGGGTGACTATTTTTTGATCGTTGGAAATATTACATTGCTTTGGTACATAGAATAGAAGAAAGTAGATTATCTCCATTAATATATTGTCAGATATGGGCCTCACATTAAAAAACAAACACCTCTCCTATCATGCTCCATCACGATCCTTACAGTTGACAAGTGGTGCTCTCTTGTGGGTATCATCTGCCTATTTTGCATATATGACACGGGTGCGTGGAGGGGTGTTGTCAGTTGTTGGCCCAGGATTGTGGAACTCCCTTCCCCTGGCAGTCCACCAGTGTCAGATCCTAGCATATTCCAGAGGTGATGTAAGACCTTTCTTTTTGGCAAAGTGTTTGGTAGGTGGGGACAGAGGTTGGTGAGGGGTATTTAGGGTTGAGGGCAGGGTTTTTTAAAAGGAATTTTTAATATATTTATAATGCATTTTTATATTGTAAGCAGCTGTAAGCCTTAGGAGAAGGCAGGAAATCTCTTGAACTTGAATTGTTATTGTTTGGTAGGAAGCAGAAACTGCTAACAAAGGATAAAAACGGATGTGCAGATGACAGAACTGTTCCCGGGGTGAAAAATCCTGAGCAACACAGCCTGGGTTAGGTCAGCGCACTGACCTGCTGTGACCATGGCTGGGGAGCCATCCCACTCTCCGTACGGCCGGGAGCACAACAAATGTGCGGGTGGCCGGCATTGCCTGCCCGGTGCTCCTGGAGCCCCGGCCCCGCCATGATGGACAGTCAAGGAGGCCAATGAGACACAGTCATGGATTCCAGTCTGACCTGGACCAGGTATGCCACAGCAGCACAGACGCACTAGCCCACTTTGGCCCAGTTGGTCAGACTTTAGCCAGGCTTGTGACCTTGGAGACTGTCCGGAGGTCACAACTTAGGCTAGCCACCAACATTCCCTGGGGCAATCTGGTCCAAATCATGTCTATTTTTACCCAAAGTGAGTTCAGTTCACACCACTTTCTTGATTCACAGCAGTCGTTACACAGGTACTAACAGTGAAGTACCACTACTATTTATCATCATGCTATATCAAAACAAATAGGACTAGCAATTTTCCTGCTCAGTTCTCAGATTTGTAGTTACCATCAAATCTACATTAACGTATACCTAAGTGTCTTTTGTGTGATACTGTTGGTCTTATGTGATGTTCCTGTTATCATATGTTTCCTTCCATTTTAGTGATAAAATGAGAATAGCTCAGCAGTTGGTGTCCTGGGACTGCTGCTTATTATGCTAATCATGTTGTTTCACTGTTACAAGAGATAGTTGAATTTTTTTCTATCAATCATATTTTGATGGAGAAAGACCTTTATCTGTATTCATTAGATTCCTGGTTAGTTGTTGTTGCTGTTCTGAAAAGAAAAAGAGGGCGGGCATTTAATTTCTTATTTATGGATTACTTACTACTAGAGTTGAAACCGGTAGCAGAATAAATGTCTGCAGATTTTTTTCTGCAATTTCAGGTGAGCTACATTTGAACCAAATGACATTCATCATGATGTTTTAACAACTGAGCTTTTGTAATTTTGGTTGTTTTGGAAGTTTTTGTTTACTTTCAGTTTCTGTTAATTTCTGGTTGTTTTCGCTGGTAACAATGAGAATGAGTAGGTTAAGATGAATGGATTGAAATGAGCGAAGGGACTTAACAAAACAAATGGGCCAAAAAAACACCATGAAATGACAAAAACAGATAACTGAATGACGATCAATCCAATAACGTTTGATATCCATTTTGTTTGTTTTGGGTTGTTCAGGCTGGATGTGTTGATGTTAAATAGAGATGAAACAAGTGCTTGCGAAAACGGGCATATCCAACGAACTTCCAGTACCTGAATAGACCCGACAACATTGGGTACCAACCTTGACCCAATTTGGGTTTGCAGTGTCCCAGAATGTCAACTTCCAGTTCCAGAATATCAACTTCCAGTACTGATTTTTTAATTTATTTTTTTAATTCTGATACCTTTTTTATTTTTGGCTTTCCATACTGGAAAGTTAAGTCCATATTTTTCAACTGGTCTCAATATTTTTGTTTTTTGTCCTGAGTCTTTTGGTTTTCCAGCGTCCTATTCTGATTGGTAATTGGAAACTCAAAAAATCAGTACTCAAAATTACAGGGTTTTTTTAACTTTATGAGTACCCGATCAGTAATTGAGTAACCTGCCAACTACCTGATGCTACCAAAAATGGAGGTATTACCTGTGGGTAGAAAATCAGCTACCTGTATGAGCTTTATAAGCACAACCTATTTTGGTGGTATAGAGGCCACCAAATGCAGTATGCCTATTGCCTTCCCATGATGTTCTTTCCTGAATCAAAACTGGCATTTTACAAGGTAGGGTGCAAATTAGAGACAGGTGCTTTTTGATAGCATCAAGCTGTTATATTGTAGATCTCATGGGAATATTTCCCACCCTGATTTCACTGAGTCAAAGTCAATAATGATTGTTGAATTGTGAAGTGACTAAGTGTTGATGGGGCACTTAGAACGGAAGATCATACCACAAGTTGGAGAACACTAGGCAATAGTTTGGGAGAGCAGGAACTGATTAGTAAGGGAACAAATTTCTTCATTCAACTTGAATTCATGCCATTTGATGGTTTTGCCCTCTCAAAGTTGTTTCTTCTGAATGGGGCTTCCCAATTTTGCGTACCATGTAGGTCAAGATGCCGACTACCAGAGCAATGTTTAACCTCAGTTTCGTCTTCCTCTTTATTGGGGCACTCAGTTTGCAAACACCATTTTTGATGAGGTGCCCTATTTCTGATGATGCTTTTTCAGTGCCATTTTGGGGTTCTGTCTCTGTTATCCCTGTTTTAATGACAAGACTGATAAAGTCAAATAGGACTTAATATGTATCAGGAGTCACTCCTTACCTCCTTTCTGCTAGTGTACGTAAGAAGGGAATCAGGCCTGGTGTATACCTTCAGTGCTAAGGGCACCCAGAAAAAGTTGTTCTGTTAAAATTCTTGAGAAAATCTTTCTATTACGTGAGCACACTGGGGAGTGCACTGGCAACTTCTGATCATGCAGCATCTATTGTGTGAACTAAAAGGCCAACAGTCAGTTAGCTCAAACAATTGGACTTGGTAGCCTATGTTTGGTCTGCCACCAGACCTCTAGACAGAGACAGTTCAGGACACGTAAACCAGTCTTCATATGGATTACACTTGTTCTGATGTAGTTATTTACAGTTGTGCAAAGTGCAAAAGGCTGCTGGTGAGGTATTTCCAACTTGCATTCACTGTCCTCATCACAGGAATGAATAATGACGCAAAATGTGAGTTAATGAAGAATTTGGGGTTGGGATAGGTGGTCTTAAGGCTTTGGGGCCTAGGTGTACTTCCAGGATGCTTAGTGGGTTAATCTGATTGAAGGGCTGGTTCCCTGAGGAGCAGACTGCCTTTTTCCTTCGTCTCAGCAGGCTGCTTCCCTCCCAGATGTGGCATGCATCATCGGGGGAAGCTTGGGCCATGCAGGGTGAGGTGAGAAGCAGAATTGAAGGCCGAGTCTGCCTTGTGAAGTGATCAAGAAGACCCTGTTTTGTGGGTTGCTGAAGGCCCTTAGGTGTGCCTTGGTAACCCTGCGAGACACAATCCCCAAAGGTCTGTGAACTAAAGGGAATATTCTTCTTGTTGTTTTTGTATCTGTTTTGTGAATTAATGCTATATCAAGCATTCATCCTGCTGCTTCCAGAGCCACTGACAGAACTCTAATTGAGCCCAGTGGAAGAAGGCTTAGGATGCAGGCATGTAAACTCTACACAGAAATGTGTGTGAGATTCAGGAGGGGAAATGGTAATTTTATCTCTTGCCCTGACAGAATTCTGACATGGCACCAAAAAAATAGCTAAGACCTTTCACGTGGTTCTTGTGGTGTTTTGTTGTTTGTTTTGTCTTTTTTGTTTTTTTAAAGGGGGTGTGTTTCTTTCCCAAGCAAGCCTGGCTATATGTCATCAGAACAACACCCTGGCAGGAGGTGGCATTTGCATCTCTGCTTCTGAGCAGCTGTGACGTGCCAACGCTCATCTCAGAACTCCCTCCCTCCTTTTGACAGTTGTGGCAAATAAGAACAATTTATTCCTGACAGCTTTAGTAACAATATCAACTAATTTATGCAGAACTTCTCCTGCGATAATTGGAACACAGACGTGCCGTGCAGAACAACCAATGGGTACGGGGAGACCCCGGGCTCACCAACTGTTGTGCTTAGAGGGAGAGGCAATAGGCCAAGCAGATTGTCCCTTTTCAGTAAAAATTAAGGGTGATAAGAAGGTTGGTAGACAAAGGAACGAGCGTTTGATGGGTCATCTGTCAGGAGGCCATCAACAAGGGAAGGCACTTCAAAGTGAACAATGCAACTTTGAGAAGCTGCCAGTTGTTTGTTTTTTTAAATCGATGAAAACAAGCAAATGAGTCAAGTTTTTTTTTAAAAAAGCTCATCAAGCAATATATTTTCTGAAGTCTCTTTGACACTTAATTTCTTTTGGATGTTAAAAAAATGAATAAGGTGCACTGGGGAGGAAAACAAGCCAATTTATAGCGTTTTTGTTGTTGTTAAATAGAGATCAGAGGATAGAGAATTTAATTCATGTCAAAAGTTTGAGGAAAAGAGGAGACAGAACGTTGATTAAAGAATTGGCATCTGGGCAATGATGTTGGTATGTTGGGGACAGGAATTTTTTCTAATCTTGTTTGTGTCCCTTTGAAAGTGAGAATAAGAGTGAGTGAGAGAAGAGAGAGAAAATAAAATTGTATTAGGACAGAAAAATTATCTTGTATTCTGGAAATATTTAAGGCTTTCTTTAGTGCTACAGAGAAAAATATGAAAGAATTTCTTAGGGGACATTTCTAAGAGTAGGCCAGATGTTCAATTAGTATAAACCGCTCACCTCTGTAATCTCGCTGAGGTCAATGGGCCAGAGGATGGAGTTGTGCCTGTGTCTAATAATTTAGGTTCTGAATTTCAGGCCCAGTGGTGCAATCCTCACTCATTCAAGAAACTGGGAATTTTGCTGTGAACTTCAGTGTGGTTAAGACTGGGTATTTTCAGACGTTACGGGCGGCCGGTTCACCACAGTGAACCACCAGGGGGGGTGAGCAGCGCAACCACGCCCGGGGGTGGGAAAACGACCCAAACAGACGTGCCGGGAACGGGACCACGGGCCGGAAC
>QEPC01014446.1:4220312-4246173 GCA_003113815.1 Sphenodon punctatus
GGGGGGGGGCCTGCCGGGCCGCGTGGCCGCCCCCCCTGCCAGGCCCACCTTCACAGCCCTGCCATAAGCGCTCCCAGCCCCCACCGGTGCCCCAACACCATGGAGCGCGATAGGGCAGGTGCGAACTGGATGTTCCTCGCGCTCGCGGCCGAGTGGCACCGTGATCACACGGCGCAGCTGCGACTCCTGACTGAAGAGGTGCACCTGGCCTCCCGCGTGCGCTATGCCATGGCCCTGACGGCCCCCATGCGCCTCCGGGGCCAACACGCCCGCAGGAGAGCCCGTGCCCAGCTCAGGGCATGGCGCCTGTCCTGGGGGGCCTGGCTGACCGCCAGCTGGAGCCTCATCCGGCCCGCTGCGCTCCGCAGGGCCGCGAGGCAGTTCCTCTGGGCAACGGAGACCCTCCGCCGGGCAGCCCTGCTCGCTATGCCCATAGCGCGCAGCCTATGGGTATCGGAGTGCCCCCAGGCCTGGTGGGAGCGGGCCCTGGCCCACTGGGAGGAGGCCGAGTGGGGGTCCCACTTTCGGATGGGCAAGGCCACCCTGCTGCACCTAGCGGAGCTCCTCATGCCCTGGCTGGAGCAGCAGCACACCTCCATGCGGGTACCCATCCCCATGGTCCAGCGGGTGGCCATTGGCGTCTGGGCCCTCGCAACACCCGACTCGTGCCAGTCCGTGTCCCAGCACTTCGGGGTGGGGCTCAGCATGGTCGCCTGCATCGTGCAGGATGTGTGCGAGGCTGTGGAGGGCGTGCTCCTCGACAGGACCATCCAGCTCCTGGACCAGGGCGCTGTGATGGCTGGCTTCACGGCCGGGGGCTTTCCGAACTGCATCGGAGCCGTGGACGGCACCCACATTGAGAACCTGCGCCCGGCCACGGGGCAGGCCCTGGAGTATGTGAACCGGCACGGATACTACTCCCTGCACGGATACTACTCCACTGTTGCCTGTAGCAGTTCCCCACCAACCTCTTACTACAGTCTGCTGGCTTCAATGGGACTGCATCAGAGTAAGTGCTTTGTGGATCAGAGCCCAGAGTCTTTCAGTACCATGATAAAGATAGTGGGTGCAATCGCAAACTGCACATATGTGAGGCACAGTGAAAGACTGCAGGCGCGCAGGCGCCCCGCTGGCAGAACAAGCCACGTGGGGCAACGGTGCGCCTCGTCCGATGCGACACCTTGAGTCCACACACCCTGCAGCCCAGAGGATGGAGCAGGAGCCGTGTCTGCTTCATCCCCCGGGCTGCATGGTCATTGGGCTCAGGGGTTGCAGCAGCATGGGTTGCCCATGTTACCCATGTTGCCCCGCGTTGCTTGCGGCGCTTGCTTGCAGCGCTTGCTTGCGGCGCATGTGGGGCGCATGCATGCCTGAGCACCCTATGCCCAGATCACCACTGTGCCTGCTGCCTGTGTAAGCCGGAAGTAGGATTGCACCCATAAAGTAATAAGGGAAATATCTTTGAAAGACAGAGAGAAATGTTTAATACAATAATTAAAAAAAAAAACCCTTCAGACTTCAGTTTAGGTCCTCTTTATAAAACCCCAAATCTCAATCATTTTGAATTTACAATTTACATCTTTCTTCCCTATTTTTTTTGCACACAGAGATGTTGCTACATGTCCACAAAAATGTCTACAGGCTGAACGTCTGTTACTTTTTCCACTGGCTAAAATAAATTCCTCATATAAATATAGAATTTGCTTCATATTTATTATTAACTTAGTGACCCCTACTGGGGAGGAGCAAGATAGTCATATTTAAGTATCTACCTCTACAGAGTTTGATTTCCTGAAAAATAAAGTGCTTCCAACTCCATGATGCATGTGTTCCTGAAAAGGAGAATGGAGGGTTTTTTGTTTGTTCCCCACACTCTAACCCCATATTCTAATCACCATAAATCACTAGGGAGAACGTTCCCTTGCCAATCAAAATGAAAAGGGAGATTGGAACTGTGACCAATTAAAAAAATAGGACAGTTATGCTAAACTAATGCCTTTTGCTTGTTTCTCTAGTTTTCCTCTGCTGCATTGGTTATCTTGCTTCCATGTGATATGTAAAGCACAATTTTTTGATCTTTTTCCAATGTGCTATTTTTTATATATGTAAAAAAAGATCAAACGGCCCAGATGATGCCATTCCCCCTCTCTGAGTCTTATTTACCATCACAATGGTATCATTTGGTTATGCGTGCCAGCAATTTTTTTTCTACAGAGAATTAAAATTCTTGATAAAGAAGTGAACAACCCTAAGGAGTGGAAAATTACAGCAGATTTTATATGAATATTTACATTGCCCAATGCCTTTTTTTGATTGATTTCCCCCCCACCCCCTAGATAATCTATATTTCATGATTTGCAAAGCTGTCAAAATGGACAGTATAGACATTCTGGACAGGATTTTTATACTAGCTCCAACCATCTTCAAGCACCCAATGGGGCCAATCCAGTACTTGTGAACACACCTTTGTGCAATGTGCGCACGTGCAACTATTGTGCAAGTGTTGAGCATCTACCATGCACACACCGTGTGCACCATGTGCACAGCCTGCACGCAGCCCTGCACAGCTGTGCACTTGTGCACGGTGTGCACAACATGCATGACAGTTGCTCAACACTTGCGCAACATTTTCGCATGTGCACCTTTTGCAACAGAGCATACGCAAGTACTGGATTGGCCCCATTGACTCATCAGTACAATGATGAACACTAGGAATCCTTTTATTCAGACATCTTGGGCATGCATTCTGCCTAAATAAGTGGACATTCTGAGGCCAATGTAGCATGATGAGCGGAACTAGATGACAAAAATCAGGCTTCTGGAGGGAACCCAGTTGAGTGTGTCTCAGGAATGGAGTCAGCCATAGAGATCCATCACACAACTGCTGGAATTGGGTGCGGTCTGTGTCATTTACAGCTGAAATGAGGACCAGGAAAAAAGGGCATGCCCATCAGAGAATTACTCGACCTGGTAACATCAGGTACTAATCAGTACTCGATTAGTGCCCAATGGGCTAACAGAATTACTGATTTACCATGATATTTCATCCCAATTTTTCCACTTCTGGTACCAATTTTTCCACTTCCCATCTCATTTTTTTTTTAGTTCTGCTACCGATTCACCATTGACTGACTAGTAAAATGGTTAATTGCTAACAGGAATACTCAGTATCTTTGGGTTATTGGATGCTCAACTTGGTACTCGGGCCACATTTACATCTGAGGCGGTGTAGCGGCAATGAGACCCGTGAAGGGAGACACGGCAGCGGGGAAGAACCCGATGGCAGACAAAGAGCTGGTGTGAACAGGGATCTGCCGTGGCTTCCCTCGCACATGTCAGGGTGCAAAATCCTACCCTGACATGTGCGAGGTCTGTAATATATATATATATATATATATTAGTCTCAGGCACTCTGTGATTGCTCAATGCCTGCTGCCTCCCACAACCAATCAGGGGGGCTCAGGGAGAGGGCACTACTACCTATCGGGGAGAAAGGCAGGGAAAGGGAGAGGGTAAAATGCAGGGTATGAGGAAGGAAAAGTATTGGTAATACAATGAGGTCTAGGGAGGATTTTGTGTGTGGAAGCACCACAGTTGTGTAAACGCAACCTGACAAGCAGAGCTCTCACAGAACGGAGAGGAAAAGCCTGGTCCTCCCATTATAAAGGGTTACAGTGCCCTCCTCCAGAGCCACCCTGATTGGTTGTGTGAGACAGCAGGCATTGAGCAATCACCGAGTGCCATGAGACTGCTGGGGCCTGCTTGCGCTGCTCATTGGCCAGCGATACATCCATCAGATACTTCTAAGCTGCTCACCCCTCCCAACACAGGCACAGTTTAAGAGTTCAACCCTGTTTAAGGCTCCAAGATGTCTGCTCCCTCCTCCCCTCTCCACATTTTTCCTCCAAAACCCATCTGCCACAGCACTCATAATAACGACAATGATAAAGGCATTGTTATTTTTGTTATTGCGATAACGATAACGAAAACAACAATTTTTATTATTGTTATTGTAATAACAAAAACAACATGCACACCCCTACTCCCCTCCTTTCCTTCAAGGAAGGGCAGATGTCTGGATGCCAATTTGGTCTGCTGTAACCGTTAGAGATTTATAACCATATCCTCTCACATCCATCCACAGTCTGTGACGGAGCCAGGACTTTAGTCCAGAGGGGGTCAAACCCCACACACCTTGGGCTTTTGCAACACCAGGGGTGTAACCAGGTTGGAATGGGCTTAGGTGAAAGATATGGACCTACCCCCCACCCCAAAGCCAGCAGTGTATGCACTGGTCCTATGCCAGCTGCTGTTGGGTCCCACATGCTCCGCAGACTGCAGGTGCTTCCACTTCTGCTTAGCTCAGTCTCCTGGCTATGCTACAAGAGAACAGGATTTGTGGGCCCTCCCCATAGCTTCGGTCCTAGAAGAAATGTCCCTCCTGTCCCTAGGATAGCTATGCCCCTGACTGTGCCCTAACATCAGGAGTGTCACTGGGGGTAATTTCAGATGTGCCGGCCTCCCTTCTTGACACGGCGCGTGGTCAATTCTTTGTCCCGCTCCGGAATCAGGCTGGCCAGTCAACAGATGTGCAGGCCTGTTTCCGCTCGGGGATCAGGGAGGGGGCGGGGTGCACGGTGCAACGTGCGGCCACATGGCCCGGCCCCCCCCCACTCCCCCAGCCGCCTGGCGTCCTGGAGATGGGCGGGCGCAGCGGCCAATCCGGCTGCTGTGCCCAATCCTGGCTCATGGCCAGGACCACGCTCTGGCCCCAGAGGCGATAACAGACGTTACCGGCTGCCAATTCCTGACCGTGGTCCAGGTAACCACCGTTCCGGAGGGGTGGTCAGCCTCCCCTCCGGAACGGTGGTTAATTGGATTCCCACTGGGTGTTCACTGTGGTGAACATCTGGCGGGAACCCCTTCAGACATTATGGGATCTCCTCCACCACAGGTGGTTCACTGTGGTAAAAGGGAGGCCCGTAACGTCTGAAATTACCCTGGGTGTAGACTGTCTTGTAACCCCCCCAGTCTCAGTAGAGTCAGAGGGAGGGGTATTCCAGGTCCTGCAACCACTGCTGTTTCAGGGCCTGTAGCCAGCCCCACTATCAAGATGGCTGCTGCTCCAGTTTGTTGACCCTACATCTTCTGGACAAGAGCAATAGTGGAAGCAGCAGAAGAACTTACCAGAAGAGAGCCTACCAAACTGTAAGGGGGAAGGGCTGCCCACAATTCGTCATCACCCACCTTAAAACTGCCATTGTACTCAATGTTCAAGAAGAGACAGGCTCTGCCTGATGAGAGAGTAAGATGAATGAAAGACAATCACCTGGATCTGCTTGAGGACTGAATGAAGCCCTCTGGTTCAGTATTCTTAAACATTTTGTATTATGGCAAAAGGAAGAAATAGATCAATTCCCCTACAAAGCCCAATCCCTCTGGTTTTGATTTTACACACGAAGGGTTTCTAGTCAAGCATACTGGAATTATGAATGTTAACATGTTGTTAAGAAAGTGCGTCCTCTCTACCACTTCCTGTTCCATCAAGTGCAATTATTTGAGTACGACTCCACTATCATTTTCAGAACGCAGAAATCGAGAGCTTTGTAAGTCAGTCTAAATATAGTCAGGAAAGCCAATTGGAAGCCAGATTCTTCAAAAATAAATAAGTAAAGCCCTTCATCTTCCCTGCTGGCTGAATCCCATTCCCATCTCCTTTACAGCCTTCGATGGGTGCTGATGTTAGCTGGATTCTTAACAAGAGGTGCAAACCATTGTTTACATTAAATATCATTCTTGGGCAACCGGAGCTTTTTCTCCTCCGTTATAATCTTGTTCAGAGTGACAACCTTAGGTTAAGAGTATGTGAGAGAGCAATTTGTACCATAGTATGACCAATGGCCTTTTGGAGAAGATACTGTGAAGGTTCAGCGATAATTACTTCTGCTAACAAAATTCCCTGTTCCTTGGAGGTGCCAGTCTCTGAGCTGTGCTAATAAGGCTGCAGGCGCTGAATATTAGAAGGGACAGCGCTTGACTAAAAGCAGCTGTGGCCGGGTGTGGCCAAACCAGCCCAGAGACTAAGAAAGCTGAGCTAAAGTGGAAAGAGAGCTCAGTCTGCAGGAGGCTGCTGACTGAGAGGAGCTTCTGACTCTTGAGTCTCTGTTTAAGGAGAAAGCTGCTTGGTTACCTATAGAGGGTGAGTAGCTTGGCTGAGACTGGGAAAGGAGACTGTTTGCTAATACTAAGGGCGAATTCACACGTGCAGCAATTATCTGGATTTTTAAAAACTGGTTCTCAATAGTTCGCTGTTAACAAGTCCTGTTGCATTCACATGCATGCCATACCGATTTTAAGTACAGCGAAATAATGCATTCAGACCTTCTTGTAGTGCGTGCTTACCCGGCTGCTCAGTACGGTTCAGTTACAGGAAGTGGCCTGTGGGGAGCCAGAAGGTTGCTACTTTGTAGCAAAGTACAACTTTGCTACAACCTTTGCTACAACTTTGCAACAACCTTTGCTGCAACTTTGCAAACTTTGCAACAACCTTTGCTACAACCTTTGTAGCAAAGGTTGCTACTTTGTAGAATCAGGGAGTAAAGAGGGAGAGCCTGAGGCTGCTGGAAAGAAGCCCCTCGCATAGTGAGGCGCGCTGCTTCTCTCCCTGGTTTCTTTCCGGTATCCCGCTGCTGCTACTGCTGCAGCACTACGGTAGAGGCAGAGGCAGATGATTGAAAGTCCCTTGGAGGGAAGAACTTTTTTGGGGAGAAGCATGGAGGGGAAACATGGAGGGGAAGAACTTTTTTGGGGAGAAGCTGGCTGCAGCCTGCACCCAGCGAGGCAACTACAGGGCTCCAGCTGGTCTCACTGCTTCCGGTAGGGGCAGGAGTAAAACAGCGCACTTGGAAGCACGGTTGCATTCACATCAGAAAAGATTACACACTAGTTAAAACCAGTACGATGTTGCTTTCACACTGCTGTTAAGTGCGGATTTATTGAAAACGGACAGCAAAAAGGTAGGTTTGAGTAGCTTTTCAACATGCATTGCTTTAGTGCGATATTGACTCCATTTAATCAAATTTAAGTGTTCAGACAGGCATGAAACATTCGTTTTTTAAAAAAAATTGCACAAATCAGAACGTCTGAATCCCCCCTTAGGCTGGGCTTGAATAGAGGCTTGCTGAAGCCAGAAGCCTCGGAGGCAGCAGTAAGCTGCCTGCCCTGGCTAAGAGTTAAGGACTTTGAGCAAACAGCCAGAGGCTTGGAGGCCTGGCTGTACAGGAGAGAGATCTTGGTGCTTAAAGTTGTGTATACTGCTATGGAGGACTGTACACTGGAAGTATAGAATGTGGAGAATATTAAAGGATTGTAACAGACCTAATTCCCATGAGTGGAAGTTCATCTCAGCCCTGATCCTGACAACACTCACCCACCAGTCAAGCCTAATCCTGTCACAGTCTCTATTTCCCTCATTCCTCCTCTCTCATTCTCTTGGCGATGGACCCATTTTGCTTTCACATTTGGCTATTGGTTGCATCTTCTGCTTTTGGAAGCTCTGGTCCTTTTCAGAACCTGACCACTACCATCTTTGTTCTTTTAATTCCTGGACTCCTCCTGCTTGATTCTTACTTCTCTATTACGTTTCTCTAATCAATTGTTATTTCAGAAATCAATACAGGGTGAGCATCAGTGTTGAGGTTTTGTAGTCTACAAGGAATGAAACTTTAAAATATTCGTTTTACCTCCAGGACTCACCATTTCCCCTGGAAGAATATTATTTATGGAATCCTAGAATTCCCACAAGAGAGTGTATTAGTGAGTGAGTAAAGACGTGGCTTGCAATAATGATCAGAAGCCCAGTTTTACCTTGAAGAATTTTATGACATTTCTGTTTTTTAATCACAGTGATATTATAGACTTAAGGGAGGTATGAGAATCTATAAGGTCCATCTTGGCAGAGCGAGCTGATGGCTTTATCCACAAATAACTTGGGACAAGAAATAACTGGTAAGATTCATATTTATCCAATCTCAAATTCAACCCCAAATAAGTATTTTTTTGAAATAGAAAAAAAGAACCTGTTTACTTTCCCCAGACATTCTTACTTGTCACCACCCTTTCTGTAGCTGGGTCAGGAAAAAGAAGTACAAAAAAACCTAGAGGAAAACTATTGTTGTGGTCTTTCATGTCTGGTAGTAATGAACAAAATCATAAGTCCTTAGATCAGTGGCTCCTAAACCTGGACCACTGATGGTTCAGGAGCCCATGGCACGTGGTCTACAGCTAGTCTGTGATCCAGCTGTAGCTACTGCAAAGCAGGCTTTGGTCTCAGCTGGTACCAGCGTAGCAAGATTTTGGTACCAGCAAGGTATTATAGGTGCATACTTTATTCAAGGTATGAGAAGGTGCTAGTAAGAGATACGTGGCTGTAAGGTGCATGTGCTGGCCGTGGCTTCACCGTAGTCAGCCATTCTCCATACCCCAGCCCTCACCCATGCTAGCAGGGACACAGTTCACCTGTCCTGTACAACCGTAGCCAGCCCACCATGAGCAAGCGCAGGGATGTGGTCATTTCTGACTAGTGCGTAGGGTGGCCAGATATGCAACTTTTAGAGGATGCTTATGAGAAATACAGGTTGTACGGCTGCATTGGAACCAGTGCAGCCCTGCCACCTGTATTTTTCATAAGCATCCTCGGAAATTCGCATGTCTGACCACTCTACTTGTGCGTATGCTTCATGTGAAATTTTGAGGGTTGACGGAGGTCTGTTCCCAAAAGCTGGGGAATAGAGCTACAAACAGGCACGTGCCAAGTTGGGCACCCCATCGAACCTGGGGTGTCTGACTCACCCTGGTCGCATTTAGGCACCTATTATTATTATTATTATTTATTTATTATTATAAGTATTTGTATAGCGCCAGCAGTGTACCTGGTGCTTTACAGAACAGTAAGATTGGTGCTCCAACGTGACCCAACAGGCTCACCACCTGGCTTCTGCTTCTCCTTCAGTCCCGGTTCCAGCCCTTGTTCCCTGCTCCTCCCTGGCCCACCACACAGCTCAGCCAGGGTCTTCCCACTTGGTTTTTTTTCTGAGTTGAGGTGCGGAGGAGGAGTGAGGAGGCCTGTTCCCACGCAGGACACAGGGACACTATGGAGCTTAGTGGTGTGTGGGTGGGTTTTTATTTATTTATTTATTTATTTGATTAAGGCATCAGCTTCCACCATAGCCAATGAAACATATACCAGGTCTAAAACAGATAGTAACAATAAACAGTAACAACAAAAGACCCACAGAAGCAAAATGGATAAAATTAACATAAATCATCCAGCCTTATCATATATTAATAAACATAATAAGGTAAACCAGAAAAACTGGTAGAAAAATAGGACCTTCAACAATACTCAAAAACCACAATTTTTGTAAACCTTGCAGCCAAGAAGGCGAAAGACGCAACTGCCCGTATAACCTGCTCATCTTGTCTGGTCAAAAGTAACTCTATCTTATGGGCAGCCGTCAAAAATTCCTTCCCCTCCCATATTGGGTTCAACCATACCCGCCTTAAATTCTCATAAAAGGAGCAATCCAATATATAGTGTTTCAAGTCCTCTGTTTCCCTCGACATGCATGGGCAAGTCTGGCTTTCATAGGGTTGTTCATCATAGCGTCCCTTAATAACCGCTGAGGGCAACAATTGAAAACATAACTGTGTAAAGGCCCTACGTGAGGTGGGGTCCTTTAACTTATCCAAATACACCTCAAATTTATGTTGGCTTTTAAGATGATGGAGTCAAGGCGCAGCTCTCCAAGTAGATACTAACGCCATATCTTCCTGCTTCATTATATCAGATGTTCTTAAATCTATCAAATTCCATTGCTGAGGGATACTTTCCCCTCCAAAACAGGAAAATGATAATCCCACATTTTTCAAAGATGTTAATATTGAAGTCAACCAAGGATACTGAAGTACTCATAAACATTCAAGTTCTTCCTTCAGGCACAGGGAGGTCAGGGAGTCCTTGTCTTGGCTACACAACTTAAACCAGTATCTAAGGGCTCGCCGCCTTCCAAGACAAGTAATTGATAATGTGCCTGTCTCAGCTCTCACCACTGCAGCAGGAACACTTTGGGGAACGCTCAGTAAACTCCGCAGAAATTTATTTTGAGCTATCTCAAAAGCATGGAGATTAGTTGCAGGAATAACCTCAGTGCCAAAGGTTAACAAAGATTGCACTTTTGCCCTGAAAACACCCAAGATGATAGAAATACAAACCCCACCAGCCTTCATGGCCAATCTCAGAATTCCTTTGGCTGCTGCAGTAGCCTTTAACACAATTATTTTTTTTTGCTTCTCCCAGGCAATATTATTAGATATAGTAATATATGGGTCCACCTGGAGGAACTGATTGCCCCTTATGTTTAGGGGTTCTTCTTCCCAAAGCCATAATTTGAGATTTTTGGTAATTTATAGTCAAGCCATTCTCCCCACAGTATTCTATTCAATTCTCTAGCTGGTTATAAAGCCCTTTCTTTGTCTGGGACATTAATACAATGTCACCTGCATACATCAAAATAGCCAGGGATCTATCTTTAATCTTTGGCAGGTGGGACTCAGGGGTTAGCAATTTCTTAAAAAGATTGCTTAAATAAATATTAAACAGCGGGGGGCCAAAACGCACCCCTGCCTAACTCCTCTCAAGATATGAATAGGCTTAGACAAATTCCCTCCAGATCCTAAATTAATTTTTGCATAATTTTCTGTATGAACAGCGCCAACAACCCCTCATCTATGCCCATTTGCTGCATTTGTGCCATAAGTTTGACCTGGGGATGGAGTCAAAAGCCTTCTGAAAATCTATAAAGGTGAGGAATAATCTTCCTGCCCTTATTTTGGTGTATTTAGTTATAAGGTGAGTAATAACCTTCCCAAGAACTGGTAGCAAGCTTATAGGGTGATAACAGCCCGGGTCACTAGGATCGCCCTTCTTGAAAATCAGCATAATGATAGATAGGCCCCATTCTCGGGGAACCTTCTTAGTTATATTGATTGACATGAAATATTTAGCTAACAGGGGGTCCCACCAGCGTGGACAAACTTGGAGGATTTCTACAACTATAAAGTCGAAGCCAGGGACTTTATTTCGCATAAAAGACTTAATTACCTCTGCCACTTCCGCTTCGCTTACACTCAAATCAACAGAACACACCTCTGTCATTTGAGAAGACCTAATACTCAGACATAATTTATCCTCCTCTTTCTTGTTCTCATCATTAAAGAGTGTCTCAAAAAAAGTCATCCAAACTTCTGCACTGATCAGTCCTAGTGGTTTACTGAATCTTGGGCTAAGCTCAACATTAACCAAAGCCCCAAATTGTCTAGAGTCCAAATCTGCTGCCAGTTTAAGCTTAGCCCAAACTAAACGGGTTGCACAAAGTTTTTTGTTCTTAATCAGCATCTTATATTTGCGGCTTTCATCCAGGAAGCACTGTTTGGCTGCATCCGAATGTTTTGATTGATACAAAAATGACGAGGAGCATTTCGAGTATCATAGCTTTCACCTGTCATCTTGTTTTTACTAAAGGTCCTTTTCTCACTTCCCTTCATCTGCCTATCCCTATCTCCAACAACCTCAGGGACGGTGACCATTGCAGCTGCATTATTAATTTGTAAAAGGTCAATTTTGGCTAGCAATTTCTTCAGCTGAGTTCTGACCCATAGAAGTGAGTCCCCAATGTCAGAGATACTCCTAAACAGGAGAGCAACTGTTTTAGATATTAGATGGCACTGTTCTTTCAGAGCCTCTCCTATCAAGGGATCATGGTGCCTACCAGGGAGTTCCTCTCCTTGTCTCATAGTCCCTTCACCATTCAGTATATCATAAGAGTCAGTGGGGACCTCTACTGGACTCGGCACATTACCCATGGGAGCAAGATCTTCCCCATTTCGTAAACCTCCTATAGGTATACTCCGACTTATTGACTCAAAACAACCCTGAATATTGTCTAACTTTAACTTGGGGTGTTTTAACCTGGGTGAATCAGTAATAACAGGAGAATAAGATTGTCTATGCCTTTTCTTCTCCATCCCCCACACGGAACAGGCGGTTGTATATGATGAAGACTCCAGCGGCCACCTGCAGCCTCCACCTTAGGTGCGCATGCCCGCGGCGAGCACGCTGGCCCCAGTCTAGTCTTTAAAGTTTCTATGGTCACAATCAGGACCGCGGTGCAGCTCCGCTGATCACCAATCAGGGTTCCCGGCTCCAGCTGATCAATAAGTGGACATGCAGTATAGGCTCACAGTCCAGTAGGGAAATCCCTCTAGTTTCTGGTCTAGCCCCACACAAAAGTCACCTCTCAAACAGGGCAGCAATTTGATGTAGCACCAGGCAAGCAGCACAGCTCTCCCTTAACAGCAGGCTCACCGCGTGTGTGGGTCGTGTGCGAAGCGCTGGAAGAGGCTTCCCCCCACCCCCCGTGCCCCTGCTCGTAAAAAGCCAGACCAGGAAGGAGCATGGAGCAGCGAGCAGAAGCCAGGACCAGAGAAGCAGCAGTAGTGGGAAGCCAGTGTGGTGTAGCGGATAAGGTGCTGGAATTGGACCTGGGAGACCAGGGTTTGAATGCCACCCGAGCCATGAACTCACTGGGTGCCCTTGGGCAAGTCTCATCCTCAGTTCCCCATCTGTAAAATGGGGATATGTCTGTCTGTCCCTGTGTTCCCCTCACCATTGTCCATCTTGGGACGTTTATAGACGATCCTGCTTACAAGCGGGATCGTTAAATGCCGGCATTCCCCCCCCCCCGCTTTCCTCTGTATGCCGTGTCTGCTGTCCAGACACGGCACAGAGTCTTTGTACGCATGCGCGCCCTTCCGTGCATGTGCACATGCCCAGGGAACCAGGAAGTGCGGCGTGAAGCCGGCACTTTGGGGATCCGCATCTGAGGGGGCAGGATCGCCTGCCCCCTGAGATGTGAGGTAAGATCCTGCCTCGATCTTTAGACAAGCGCAAAAAAAGGCGGGTGATCAAAGGATCAGCCTCCTTTCTTGTCTCGTCTATAAACGCCTTTGGATTGTAATCCCACGGGGCAGCGACTTGTCTTCATAAATCTGTAGCGCTATAGAAATGATGCAGTGGCAAGCCCAGGGAGCCACGTGCTGGAATCAGCTTCCTGGGGTGTTCGAGAAAGCCCTGGGGAGCCTTGGAATTGCCACATTTCCGGGCACTGAGCACCCGATTGGCGGGTGGGGAGAGGTATCCCATCAGGTTCCCTCTGGGGGATGCCCAAAAATGTAGGTATTACCCACGGGTAGTAAGTGCATTACCTGCTGCACCCCTCTTTAGGAAGCTTGCTTTTGTTAGATTGTAAGAGTTCCAGACTGATGTCTAGTCTTCAGATGAAGATGAACAACATTCTGATAGAACATCAAGACTTTGTGAAACTTTCCTATCCTGGTGGCTTACCAATAAATCCTTAGCCAGGCAAAATGAGGTTGTTTCATCGCTCGAACACAACACAGTGAAAATAAAACACTTGGTGTAGCTCATTGCTAAAGCCATCTCTGGTTCATCAGGCTTAATGGGATTCCTGAACCTTTTCTGCTTTGAGCTTTCACATCTTAATGGTTCTGAGTTTGGGGGTGGTTTGGACCTTGTCATTCAGGAGATTTCTATCCATACAAAGTGGGATGAGAATAAATGCTGTTATGGTAGAATTTGACACAGCTTCGTAATGCCTTACGAGAAGCAACTGTCTAGCTTGGTTGCTAGATAATAGTTTTCTAGGTCTTATTCTCAGGATTTCTGTCTTTACATACTGTAAGATATGTTTTGGCTTCCACTTTCATGAAATGAGTCATCTTAAAGGAGTGATTGCCTCCGGTTTGCTCCTTCTAGAAATGATGAGCCAAATAAACCATCAGTAGTATCCCCACCCCCCCACCCCGACTTCATTAGGCCAATAAAAAGTGCATTGGAAAGTCTAGCCTTCACATCTGTTCCCCTTGTTTGATTATAAAACCCAAGTTTCTTAGTTCTGGTGTTACTACTGATCCAGCTTTACTGCTACAAGTAAGCCAGAAGCAAAGAAACCTGCTTTTATGGAACTGGAATCAAGTCACAGTTCTTTGAGTCAGCTTGTTCTGTAATGTGATTATCCAACATGCAAGGGAGACTTAATTCTCCATTCACAACCAAAAGTAGGGTAAAGTGCTGCCTTTGTATAATCAATACAACTCTGGTCTCCAAGCTTATAATTAGGGATCTTCCCTTTCTTAGAAAAACCACACAATTACAGTAAGTTAAACTATAGCCAGCCCAATTTTCTTCCAGTTAGCGTTTGCGGTTTATTAAGCTTTCTTTCAGTGTGTTTTATGCTAGAGGCTTTGGTGAAAATTGTAACACAGTTTATACTAGGAAGCATTTAGCTTTGTAAAAGAGACCACCAATCTTGTAAAAGAGACCACCAAACATGTAAGTACAACTAGCAGGATGCTGCTAATGGGGCTTCGTTAACAGTATATATATTCTTGACTACCTAAGTTTACATAGTTTGTGTATTTGCCGGCGCACCCCCGGAAATGAGAGAGAGAGTCATGATATGGATTAAAATGGCCACACATAATCAAACAGAGCAAGGAAAGGTGGTGGGGATTGCTGCTAAGCAATCACGGGTCCAGTATTTTTGTCTTAAGAACCTATTTAAACCATGACATGCGTCTGGCTTGGATATGCCCTCCAATGCCAGCCCCAGATCAAAACTTACCAAACGTTCCCCTTCGAACAGCACCCTGGCCAAGGCCGAAGGGGAAACGCCTTGATGGGCACAAGTAAGGAGGAAGGTGTCCTTAGGTTTGAGGGCCGTGCTTGCCCTTACCCCCCGTTGTCCACGCCTCCCAGGGTGACGATCCTGTTGTTAGCCATGCCTTGCTTATCGCCAGGTATCGCCTCCCCATCTCTTATGGAGATGACTCTTTAATCTATCCTAAACTACCTATCAAAAACACCTATTAACCATACTGGACCCCCGCCACCTGAAACAGGACAACCATCTCACGGATTGTCCAGGTTCTCCCACCAACTCCTGCTCGCACCCAGTGTGCCAAGTCGCCTGCTAACTTGGATAAGTACAAGTTATTACCCTCTCACGACAAATGGACCCAATTCCCCAAAAACAACTTGGGCCGCCCGTATGTTATTTGGTTATGCCTTACACAGAAGCCCCCCAAACCACACCACCACTTGCTAATTTCTCTGTTCACATTCCTACGTGACCTATCAATTTTCTTGGGATGAGCGGTTTCCCCCCATGTTAAGCGTGGTACTAGGTGTGTCCATGCTATTCTAACCCCCGGGAACAACCCCTTCAATATAGGCAGGAGAGTCTTTACCTTTATCATTGAAAACAGACACGACTCTAACCACCCTTTAACCACCCTTGGTGGTTACTTATGCATGTTGCAGGGCTGTATTGGTGCCCTATGCAGCCCTGCAACATGCATAAATGACCACCAAGGGTGGTTAAAGGGTGGTTAGTGTCATGTCTGTTTTCCACCTAAGTTAAAACTGGTTCGTACCACCAAGTCATTTTCTCCTAAATGGACAATTATAACCCCTGGGTAGGGCTGGTGTTGCATGTGAGCCAAAATCGGGATCAATTGCTCCCATTTCATATTCCAGCGACCTATCCACAGTATTCGGGCCCTGGCTGAAAGGCCGAGTTGTGTTCCCCTTGTGGTATACTTCGCTGCCTCGCCGGACCAAGCTGTGGCCCACAATCCACACCACAGTCTTGCTTCCCCGATGGTGCCCGCCCCTGGAGGAATGCAAAAATGACATGTTAGTACATGTTCTGTGGCCGTATGTATCCCTGGAAAGCCCGGGATTACCATCTCCCTATGGCCCTTATGTCCCTTTCAGACAACCCGGCCGCTGCAGCTGTAGTCGCAGCGCCTATTCTAAAAGTATGTGATCCATACAGTTCTGGCGGCAAACCAACTGCCCTGACTGCTGTCTTCAGCACCCCAGTAAATTGATGACGCATAAGAAGAGCTCCATCCCTGTGGATAAACAGGTTACCTGGGATCGGGGGGCTCGATGTTATATACCTCCGAACAGTCTGAACCGGGAAAATCTCTTGAGACCCAATCTGGTACAATCTCACTGTCTGCCCCTTCCCTTTTTAGTTCATTTTAGAGCGCCAAACAGTTATCTGGAGGAAACCAGGACGAACACAAATATCCCGTAGCACCAAGGCCCTACCTGACCGGTCATTTCTTCCCTCTGCCACTATCTCACTAACTCTAAATGCCCCCCAAAATGTAACTTTAAAAACGGTCGAAAACAGTAAATCCTCGTATTGGCTGAAACAAATCCCTGCTAGGACCTCACAAAGGGACTTCAAAACCGGGATAGAGATAGGGGCCCCCGTGTCTCCTTGTTGTCCCACTTCTCTGGCCCAACTCTCCAACATTCTCCTTGCGAAGAAACCCCTATCTGGGGGAGAGAAACATTCCAAGCGGCTTGCAAAAGCCAGGGCCACGACCTTACCTGATATAGTCCTTCCTGTCAAGCCACCCCTCCGTAAGTGCAACATAAACTGCAACATCTCATCCTCACGAATGGGAAAATCGACCCCCCAGCCCCTACTATGCCTAAAAGCCTGGAACTCCCTATATGCCCGTTCATATGCTGCCTGAGTGCGCGGGGCCAAAGATTCCTGGACAATCCTCCTCATCTCTATTCTCCAAGGCTCCATACATCCTGGGGAAGTGGTTCTGGGTGGGACGTGGCTGTCGGTGCTAGCTCCCAGATGCGGTCCATCTGCAACCGAGATAATGCATCGACTATGCTGTTGTCCACCCCGGGGATGTGGCGAGCAGTGAACAGTATATTATGTTCCAAGCATTTGAGTACCATTGCCCTTACCAACTTCATCACCATCCCTGACCAGGAAGACATGGAGTTGAAAATGTGCACTACTGCCAGATTATTGCACCAGAAAGTTACCGCTCTATTAGCAAAGTCCCTTACCCATAACTGCACTGCCAGGAGTATGGGGAAAAGCTCCAGGAATGTTCGGTCCTGGGTAACTCCCGATGCAGTCCACGATGGTAGCCACAGCACCGCACACCAGCGTCCTTTGAAGTATATCCCAAAACCTATGCCCCCTGCTAAGTCAGTGTGTACCTGGAGTTGGGCCCCTAATTGCCACCTGTCCCGCCAAAAACTTACCCCATTGTAGTCCCCTAGTAACGCCGACCATGTCCCCAAATCCTCCCTCATCTCTTGGCTAACTCTCACATGGTGGTACTGCAGCAGGCTCCTCGCTAGCGGAGCATACAACCTGAATATAAATGCTCGCCCTGGTGCTACTACCCTGCATGCAAAATTTAAACTGCCCATCAACGTTTGCAAATTGTGCACCGTAACTTTTTTGGCCCCCAAACACACCTGGATCATTTCCTTCAAAGCCTCTAACTTCTCCCTTGGCAACTGGGACAATATTAGTATGGTGTCTATCTCTATGCCTAGGTAGGTAACTCTGGTGGATGGTTCCTCTGTTTTTTCCGGGGCTAGTGGGAGGCCCAGCTGGGCCGCTAGTAGCTTGAATTCCTCCAAGAGTTCTTCGCACTCCCCTTTGATCAAGGAGGCGATTATCAAAAAATCATAGAGATATTTTGATACATCACCTCGCACCATGCTCTGCCTGAAGATCCACTCAACAAGCGAGCTGAAGCACTCAAACACCGAACAGGAAATTGAGCATCCGATAGGCATTGCCCTATCATAATAATATGAGCCCTCGAACTTCATTTCTAGCAGGTGGCAACTACTTGGATGAACCAGCAGAAGACAAAATTCTGACCTTACGTCGCACTTAGCCAGGAGGGCGCCCTTGCTGAACCTCCTGACCCTATCTATCGCCTCGTCAAATGATGTGTACCGCACAGTCGATAGCTCTTTCGGTATCGCATCATTAACCGAGCGCCTCCTCGGGTAGGACAGATGGTGGATGAGTCGAAACTTTCCCAGTGCCTTTTTTGGCATGATTCCCAAAGGGGATACCACCAACTCCCCTAAAGGGGGCGCGGAGTATGGGCCTCCTATTCTCCCTTCCCTTACTTCCTTACTAATCTTGTCCCTCACCATGTCTTCCATTCCTCATACAGATTTCAGGTTAGGTGGATTCTGCCCTTGCTGCACAGTACCCGCAGGGATAACAAAACCGAACTTGAATCCATTTAACATGTATTCCACCTCTGCCCTATCGTGGTGGTGGATCAAAGCCAACTCCAATCTCTCCACATTAATTGGAGTTGGGCCACTTCCCCCTCCCGGTTCCTTGGTGGACACTTTGGTTGTTTTAGTTTGGGCCTGCTCCTTAGTGATTCCTCCTACCACCTATTGGTTTGCCCCTGTAACAAGTCGAAACAGAATGGGCACCACCACCGCACACTGAGCAGGCGTGGCAGAATTTACAGGATCCTCTGGTGCATCTCCCGTTCCTGTTGTACTCCCAACAAGTAGCCCCTCCTGCTCGCCTCCCATCCAGTCTATTAGGGTCGTTAGCCGGGGTGACTCCCCCTTTGATTAGCACGTGGCCACTGTCTGTCTTGGGTGCATTGGTTGTATCGACCATGCAGTCCAACCAGAGATCCTGTGCATGACTGGCCCAGTGTAACCCGGGTGTAAAAGACGTGCTGTGCCTAAAGGCCTCGTCATACTGAAGCCACGAACCGGGGGGGGCGGAGGGTCCCACGCCATAGGCCCTCTTTATTATGTCAGCATATTTTAGCAATTCTACGGCCCTCTCTGGGAACATCTCCAGTGATACCCCTAAATAAATAGAAAAGGCCAAGGACCAGTTTGCCCAGTTCCTGTCCGCCTTGGGCTGCCTGAACCTCTCCTTATCTTTGTGCTTTTCCTTCTCAGCTGTGTCCATGATGGGATCGCTGAAGAGGAGCACAAAGATGTATATATACTCCCCTTTCCATCATGGAGTATGCCAGGTGTTCCCCTATGGGAGTGGAGAGCTCGGAGTATCCACCTCCCGGTGGGTGGTGGTGGGGGGGAAGAGGGCGACTCATTGGAACCAAACTTAACGCCAGAGCAGACATGGGGGCCACTCCCGGGTCCACTTCATTTCCCTCCCTTGCTGTCTTGTCGGGTTGGGTGGCGCTACCGCTGGCCCCGCCCCGAGAGGGGACTGGGATAGGCGTAACCCTCACCCACTCCCCATTCCACCACAGAGTCTGCACTGCCCAGCGCTGGCTCCCTCTGGGGGCTTGTTGGGCCTGACTTGGTTGTTCCCCATACCCTCTGGTAGGTGCAATCGCTATCGTACTCGACCTCTGGCTCCTCAGTGCTCCCAGATTACTGAGCTGTTGTTGCAGCCTGGAGTCCGTGCTCACCAGCCAGTGTCCTTCCTGCCCTTGTACGCCAGCCTCCCTGCTGCAACCCCCATGTATCAGGTCATGCTCACCTTCGGGGACCCACGGCAGGGTCTGCCTGGCATTTTCCCTCGAGTGTTCCCTCGAGTTTCCCTCGAGTGTTCCCTTGAGTGTTCCCTTCAGACTCTCCTATGCTCTGCCATCACTTCGCGTTCTAAAGCTTGTATCTGCTCCCAAAGCTCCTGATCTCTCGAGTCCACATCATCTCTGCTTCCTCCGCATGCCGCACTGTCTGGCCCCTCCTCGGCCCCGCCTGGTGGCAGACGAATTTCCTCCCTGGCCCCTTGTGGTCCCCCCTCCGGAGGGGCCCCAAGGGCTGCCGCCGGGGGGTTTCTGCCCCTTCCAAGCTCAAGCCAGCTCTGCTGTCCTGGGGGAGTTGCGGGCCCCAGCAGTTGGGCCCCAGCAGCCACACCCCACCCCATGTGGTCAGTTCCCCTTTCTCAGGGAGGTGGGTAACCCCCCACCATTGCCACCAGGGGTGTCCCACAGCGCTCCGTAGGGCTGAACTGGCCTTGAGACGTGCTCCTTTGACTTGGTACAGCTCTCTGAGGGGCACGACAGGGATAGGTCTCCCCTTCCCCCTCATCTCTGAATCGTGCCGGGAGTGATCTGAGCTGCCCAACCCACCTCACTGGGAGGTCCGTTTTATCCCCCCTCCCCGCTCCCCTGTGCTTTCCGGGGAGTTGCATGGGGCCTCCGCCCCCCATTGTGACCCTGCAAGGCCTGTTTCCCTCTCTTCCCTGCTTCCATCACCTCTGAGTGAGGCCGCTAAGGCCTCGCAAGCCAGGAGACGGGTCCTCAGTTCCCTTCTGGTGGGGGGAGGGGGTGCCTCACTCACCCCTTCCACATTTAGGAGCAGGGTCTGGGCTGATGTCGCTGCCCCCTCCACTATGTTCGGGTGTTTGTTAGCCTGTTTTTCTTTGGCTGGTCCAGCCCCTCTCTTCTTCTGCCACCCGATTGCGGCTCAGCTCCTAGTCTCTCGCCAAGGCCAGCAGTGCCGTCACTGTGCTGCTGCTAAATGTTTGAAGAATTGGGCTTGAATGAAGCGCCCGCACACTCGGACCGTGTGGACGGCAGATCTCCACCCCCCTTTAGGAGGGGGGGGGCTGCCCCTACACTGACCAATCACGCGCCCCCATTGCAGGCACGTGATGCCCGGGCAACTAATCCGAGGTTCCCGGGCCAAACATACAGGGTTTTAGATCCCCGCTCCCAGCGGCCCCCTCCTCCATGTCTCTCTCCTCCAAAGGGCGTGGCAACCTCCCCCTGCCCTCATTTTGGGGCGGAGGGCCCCTTCTCAAGTTTGGAAGTGAACTGTCAGTTAAGAATGCTTCAATTTATTTTAATTTGTTCAAAAACACTGTTAACTTATTTGCATGGAATTGTGATGGCATCTCATCTTAAAGCTCAGTTAGCTTTTCCCTGCAAGTATTTTTGGAAACTTATTCTAGAGTAGTAATGTCTGTCAGATTGCAGATCATAAATCTTATTTATTTGTTCCTTGACTATAGCAATGTTTCCTTTTAGCAGTGCACTACAAACGGCTATTCAGCCAATTATAGGGTGGTATTTTGTTCTGTTAGATGCACACACGCTCCCTTAAGAGTGGTTTCTTCTGAAATTTTGCTGCTGGAGTCTCATTATTCAAGGTTGCTCTGATGTATTAATTTTCAAGGCACTAGTAAATATTGGCTTTCATTTATAGACCTGGCAACATACCATTTCTCCATCACAGCCAAATGTGAATTCAGACCAATATATTTGCCTGAATTCAAACCAACATATACTTTGGGAGGATTTCGAATATAGGTGCCTCTTTTAAACATTTTATACTTGTTAAATAACAATGCATATTTTAATAAATAAATAAACGTATCAGTAGTTTATTGCAACAAGCATCCATACCTGGTTTCAGAGGAAGGGGGAGAAATCATCGATGTTGATGGGATCTTTTTTACTTCAAAAGGGACCATATCTTACCTCTAGAGGTGTCAATTCTTACAAATAAGGGGGTTTCTACTTCCCTTTGGGCCTCCTGTCCTGCTATCAAATGTGGTTAATATCAACCTGTAGGATTAAAGGTTATTAAGAAGGGATACATATACACTAGGGCTGAAACAAATTTTGAGTTCAGCAAATGCTGTATATTCCTATCCATTTAAATTAGGGTTGATTTGAATAAGCCATTCTGATTTTGCAGACTTCAGTAAAATCAGAATGGCTTATTGAATTTTTTTGTTTGGAATTTTTGATTTTTCCACTCAGAATCTTGTTGTAGGGTAAGGGCTGTTTTGTGGATGTACAATATGGTTCCTGCCTTTTTGTGCATACCCAGAACTGTGGCAGCCATTGGAGCCTGCACAAAATGGCGTTTACTTTATTTCATTCCGTCCCAGTTCCAATTGGACCACACAAAATGTCTGGGTCCGATGGGATCAGAACCAGGTGGAATTTCTGAATTTAGCTCAAATTTGAATGAGGCAAAAATCCCAAAGTGGCATTTGCTTCCTGCTTTGATATTCGTTCTGGTGATTCGTTTTGGTTGAGTATTTTGGTTACTTTGTTTGGTACCTGGGTATTTAGTACTTCATTCTCTTTATCTGTAGTATTTGTCACTCTTTATCAGTACTATTTAGGGCTAATGAACAAAGTATCCGTTATCAAAATATTGAATGAATGTAACATAGTGGGACCTCACCTTGTTATTGCATGCATCGTTCATCATTATTACAGTGGCCACAGGGGGAAATCGGCCCTGTGGTTCAAAATGTCATCTGTCTGCCAGTGTTGGAGCTGTGTGAACAAACATTCAAAATATTCACAGCCCTCCATGTTTATGCTGCCATGCTACATGCACTCCCCAGAAGGGGGAACCCATCAGGTGTCCGCGCTAAGTTCTGCTGCAGAGACAGCGACAAGCAGCCCAGCTGGCCTTGCTGGTGCTGGCACTTCCCTGGCTCCTGCCCAGCCTTGCCACTTCTGAGCTCTTCTGGCAGGGGGGAGACCCGCACTGGAAAAGGGCAGGAGCAAAGAGCTCTCTCACTCCTTTCAGACGTGGCCCACACACTCTTTCCAAGTGCTGTGATGTCCTGGCCATTAGGAAATGGGGAGTTGGTATTTTTTGAGGGGGGTGTTGTGGGAGGGCTGGGTTTTTTGTACTATGGATTGTTTTTTATATGCTTTTTCATATGCTTCTATATGTTATGTTTCTCTTTTATTTGTAAACTGCCCTGAACTTTTTTAGGGAAAGGCAGAGTAATGTTTTAAAATAAATAAATTTAAATCCAAAACAGCTATTTATGGGCCATTTTGGTTCTGTCCCAAACTGAAATTCTCTACCCCTCTGAAACAAGCGATTCCCTGACTGAGCCTGGCCATTATCTTGTAGGCAATACAGGAATTAATGCACCTCCCTGCCCAATCCAAGGGATTTCTTTGACATGCTTGCTCTGTTCTTCTTGTGAGATGTGCCCACTCTTACTGACTGGTTAATGTTTATAACCAAGTTGTTTAGCATCCCCATTACAGCATGTATTTGGATGATATAATACAGTCCTCCATATGACTGTCAAATAACAAGGTTCCACATCAAATAAGATGTTAAAACGAGGTAGCTGAAATAGCAGACACAAAATACTGAATAAATGAGGTCAAGGAAATATCGAGCACCAAATAAATGAACTTGCAAATTTAATGAATTTGGATATTTGCTCATGGGTTCAAATATGCAAATTGTCTTCTTGAATATGAAAAGTCATATTTGTTTCTGCCAAGTATACATAAAATTGGAGGGAGAGAGAGAGACTGTGATTGCATAAGGCCTTTTTTCCACAGGAAATCAGAGTAGTGCATGTCTAAATGACAACAGGATTTGGATAGTGTATGTTTGATGGCAGCATAACCAGTAATTTTAAAAATGTGACTGATTTCTCCCACAATTAAAATCTTTCATTATGCTACTTCAAAGCTAATTTCTTTCCTATTTTCCTGAATAGTTGCTTCCATTAATTTCACTCTAGGTAATGATACAATTATATGTAATCATTGACAGAATTCAATATGCAACACATCAGTTCCTTTGTGTGGTGATTGCGCAGCCCTCTGAGCTGCTTGATTTTTGGATAGTTTCCATCCCGAGTTGCCAAGAGCAGTTTGAGAGTCGCTGACATTTTGTATGACATGAGTCAAGAGTGGTACAGCAAGGGACGCTGGCAGTTTTTCTGCAACCTCATCCATCTTGTAGGGGTTGACTTGATTTGGAGCTCAGGAGAAAAGGACGAGCCAGCTAGCTGCAACTTTTAATGGTGGAAACATTTGCTTACACCAAATAGGAATGTCTGTTAAGAGCTCTTGACGTGTGCAGGTGGTATCTCTGTTTAAAGTGCTAATCACAAAAAATATTCATGTGCATTCCCTTGAGCTATAATTTGGGAACAAAAAATGAATATTTATCAGGCGAATGGAAAGCATTTTATTATGTACCTGGCAACTGAGTACCCAACACCAGTGGCCTGAGCCACTGGAGCCCGGGTAAGAACTGCAAGATCCGAGTGTAGAAACCATGGGAGTAATTGGAGTGGTGGGATAAATTTCCCGCAAATTGCCTGCGATTCTAGAGATATGGGGGCAGCACTTATGTGGGTCGGTATTAGTTGGAATGAGTACATGCAAAAAGGGGTATGCCCATTGGAATTGGGGTACTTGACCCTATCCAGGAACACTGGGTACCAATGAGTACCTGATTCATGCCTACCCGAGTTATTGATCTACTGGTTTTTGTCCTGATTTTCTGACTTCTGGTATCGATTTTTCAACTTCTTGTTCAATTCAATTCAATTTATTAAAAGACGTGACCTTAGGTCATTGCCATACAATACAAAAAGAGAGAGCAAAAGAAACAAAACATACATAAAAACATTCAAGAAAATTGTAAAACAAACTTCCTATTCAACAATAAAGGAAGTGATTCCACCTCACAAATGAGAGTAATAATCTGAAATTATTAATAATCATTAAAACAATATGACCAATTATGGAATTACTAAAATAAGATAACCGTTTCCCTAACCATTGTACCCCCAGTACCTGTAGGGCTTCTTTATTGCTTCCCCATAGATTACTCCAAACTTACAGCCCTCATATGCTGTACTAGTAATTAGGCGTAGCACAAGTATACGGAAACAAACAATCCCAGCCGCAGGCCCTAGCCTACTTATTTGTAGAAATGCTACCCTCCTGGGGGAAGCCCAAAAAAGCCATGTCCCTCTAATACCCTGGCCTGGCACAAAGGGCCATGACCAAACATCAGGGTAAACCTTATATATAAAACATCATTCGTCTTCTCATGCCTAGGTTCGGTAAGAGGACACATGCTCAATAACCGTGCGCTTTAGAATACCTATGTTAGCAACACACAATCCCCAGAAGTCAGATACATGACCAGAAGAGGTGCTGGAGTCAATCCAAACAGTAGCTACGGCCAACTTCGTCATGCTTGGGGCCCCTTGATTGCAAAGACCTAGGTTTTAAATTAGGCCTGCCCGAGCCAAGGCTAGTGAAAGAAAAACTAGCCCTGAGGATCTCATTTCAATTTGTTAACCCGGGGTTAATTGATCTCATGACCGGAAGAGGGGTGTAAATTAAGGGGTAAATTTAATAACCCTTGTTCTTATTCTCATAGTCCTACCCTATCTAAACCAAATAGGAGAGTATTGACCATAGTTCCCAATCCCTTGCATTCATCGTTCTAATTGGTGAGTTTTACATATCATATATAACAAGAAAAACGAGGTTACTCTCCAGTTATGCCAAGGATTTGGATTCGAGGAACTTCCTTCTTAGTCCCATTGCTAGCATCAAAAATCTCAAGATGCCAGCTGTTACCTCAGAATCCAAGTACAAAAGGGCCATCTGTGTCAAGAAAAAACTCGATGCCCCTTGATATTTGCCAATGAAAGTTTGGAGTGTCTTCGCTCGTATAGCATCATACAAGTGACATTCAAATAAAATATGATACGTAGATTCTACTGTTAGCTGGTCAAATGGACATAGACGATCTTCATATGGAATTTTTGCCACTCGTCCTTCCAACACCTTTGTGGGAAGGGCATTAACCCTGGCGGAGAGGAATAAGTGCTTCTCCCTATAGGTTAGAGACGATCCTAAGTACCTAGCCCCTAAGCCCGGGTGCGGTGCCCATAGATCATACCCCATCAAGTGTCGTGCTCTTGCTATCAGCATCAGATCATTCTGCCGGTCTACGTCCCGGGACCGGGTAGTGATCTCCTTTTTTGCTACTGCAAAAGATTTGGTCCCTAAGTAGTCTACCGATAGACCCAATCGTGCTAAATGATCCATCACGATCTGGTACCATGGGTTAGTAGATGCATCTAGAAAGACCGCATGCAGCAGA
>QEPC01014446.1:4246917-4281282 GCA_003113815.1 Sphenodon punctatus
AAAACAAAAATCCAGGCTGGGCAGGGTGGGTGGGGGGTGTCCCCCCTTCCACCCGCGCAGCCTGGACTCAGGGAGGTTTTTTTAAAAAAAAACTTTTTGGCTGGGGCAGTTTTTTTACATTGCAGCCATTTTTAAATGGCTGCAATGCAAAAAAAATCCGGTACCCGGTCCGGATTACCGGGTCGAATCCGATAATGCCGGTACGCCCGGTACCGGCATTATCGGATACCGGATTCTACCGGTTTCCCACCCCTAGTAATTGGGTATCCAACCCAGTACTCATATAACCATTGGATCCCTGATGGACTGCTCAGAAATGTGACTATTACCCAGAGGTAGCATATGCACTACCCGTCTCAACTCTGGTCAGTGTCCCTTGCAAATTTTAGCCCAATGTTACTACTATGGTAGAAACAACCTTTTAAATAAATTCTGCTGCTCTTACATATGTAATTTCATGCTGTTTGGGTGAACAGGGTTTCATCTGCTTTGTATATTGAATAGGGCAAGAATATTATTCTGCAGGCTAATATGAATCCGGTCTGTATGCTTGGTGGGGTTTGTTCCAGTGCCTCCACCTCCACTAAACAGATTGGGTTTCACTTGACCAACTTGAGCAGTTGTGTCTGCCACAGAGGACTTAATTTGTACCAAAGCTCCACCCTGGCACCTTTTTTGCACTTTGTCACCAACGCTACTCTCTTTGGACCATAGGGTTGCCCTGTATCCCCTAGTCTAAGGGTTGCCTGGTATCCACTAGTCTAAGGAATGTCTCTACTGCATTCACACCTGATGGCGGCGACTTCCGAGAGCCAAATACATGGCAAGGGAAGGAGGCGGAGGCCAGAAGTACCACCGGTATGAGCGGGGTTTTGCTGTGACGTCACTCGTGAATGATAAGGCCCAAAATCCAGCCTTGTCATTCGCAATTGAAGTCGTAGCGAAACCTCATTTGCACCGGTGATACTTCCGGCCTCTGCCTCCTTCCCCCGCTTCTCCTTCTTCTTTGGTTCACAGGAGTCACCGCTGTCAGGTGGGAATGCAGTATTTTTTTTAAGAACATCCCTTATTTTGAACACCACAGCTCCATGAAACCTAGAATCCTTCAGCTCCGTAGGGCCCCTTATTTTTGAAATTTGGATCTGTCCTCCTTAATGACCCCAGCCATGGAAGAATGTGCCTGCCTCAGCCCAGCTCTCCTCTCAGCCGAGTTTGAGCTGGGGCTGATGTGGATGGGCAGGTAGGGTCCTGATATTTACCCACATCTGCTGTTTAGCAATCAGCCACCGAACAGGTGATCAGTGGTGGTGGCAGCGACAGCCCCCAACTCCTATCAACGTAATGTAAAGAAGGGACAGGATCAGCAGCCAGTTGAATGGTGGGAGCCAGCAGTACAACCCTCTGAATACCCCACTGGGGTCAAAGCATGGAATGTCTCAGGTAGGCTTGAACACCAATGTCTTTGTAAGGGTACCCTGGGCAGAGATGCTTGCTTATCCCCAGCTGGCTAAGTTTCTAGCATTACACTGTATGGCCAGCAGCTTTTTGCTTCACCTGCAGAGTGCAGAGCTGCTTGTTGCACCTCGTAGCACTGTTCGCTGTTCCACCTTGGGCAGAAAAGAATCCCACTTTTTCTGAGCAGCATGTGACTAGTCCTTGATCATAGGATGTGTCCCAATGAACCTCCCTTAGAGCTTGTGGAAAAGGACTGAATTATTAAAGTCACTGAGTTTAAGTGAGGTCAGACCTTGAACACATGGGTGCTACCAGTGCATGGAGATTCATGTGTCAGGGGGTGGGGTGGAGCGGGAGAGAGGGACCAGCAAGGCAGCTAGGATGTCAGCTGGCACTCAGGCCATGTTCTTGAGGAGTACAGGAGGCAGGAGTCCCCTGACACTGTCCAAACTGAGGCTGAAACGAGCAGCAACATTTTTATTCACAATTAATTTCTCCATCTCGGGAACATGGATCAATTTCCCGACCATTTCCTGATACCAATACAATTTCTTGATTCTCACAATACCGTGAGATACTGTTCCAATTTACCAACTTTCTGTTTACTGCATATGGCATACCATTCAGTTACTGCTTACTGCATTACCGTGGGTACCATTTTACTTCTTGGTTTCTGTCTGTTTATTGTTTCCACATTTCTAAACCAATCACTGTGCAAATAGCCCATACCTTAACTCTCCCCTCCCCCCTGCCCAAACACAGTTTAAGAAAACACTGCCTCCATTCTTATGCCACCAGTGAGAATTGTTGTTATATGTTGTTCCCCTTGCTTTGAGCAATCTGCAACTGAATTGCAGATTTGTAAAAGAATCGGTGAACCAGTCAATGAGTGAGACAGAAGTACAAGGGAAAATGGAGTGTAGAGAAAATGGATGAAATGTGGTATTGCGTCAATGGGCATTTTTACACATACGTTCAAGTTCTGGATTTTTCAGTCTTCTGGGTTTACTAGTCCACAAGTACGTTCCGGATGCATTTCTTTCTCTCTCTCTCTCTCTCTCTCTCTCTCTCACACACACACAGCCCTGAGGCAGTTCCTGGATGCATTGTCGGTGCACCCCAATGAGACACAGAGACTGTGGTTGGATTGAAAATTGGCCACACTCTTTATTAGCGAATTAGCAAAATCAAAGACCGGTGGATAATTGCACAAAGCAATTTGGGTCCAGTATGCTAACTAAATAACATAACTTATTAAAATTCAGAACTGCCCTGGATGTGCCTTCCGGTGGCAGTACATCTAACATAACCGTCCCCTCCTTCGACTGTGCCGTGGCCAATGGTCGAAGGGGGACAGGCCCAACTCTGGGCATGAGTAAGGAGTAAAGTGCCCGCAGGGTATGAAGACAACACATGTCCCTATTCACCCTGCTAAGGCCCCCCTCCCAGGGGCATGACCCCAGTGCATGCTGTACCCCACATTACACTGGGTATCACTTCCCCATCTCTTAAGGAGATGACTCTTAATCCTATTTCCTTCCTATTTATCCTACCATAGCATACTGGACCCCTGCAGAGTGCTTTAAATTATTACCAACAGGTCAAAATAAACTTGCTCCCAATTCCCCCAAATTCCCTTTCAATAACCATCGTTAATCCCAACCAAATTGCTCTATTTAAAAGCCGAATGAATGATTCGAATCAAATATCCTATTTGCTGGATTCATAAAATAGCCGAATGTAAATGAATCTGAACAAAATTGTTGCCAATCAAAACCTATTGAACCTACTCTACACTGTTAGGAGGCAAAACAAGCGACCCTTGCCAAGAAGGCTACTCACCAAAATTCCTCCTCGGTTCCCTAACAGCAGCCGGTCAAAACCACAGTGCTAGAGGGGAGGTGGGTGGGGCTGACTCTTTGGCCTCCGCCCTTGGAATGTTGCTCCCGCACGACTCTCAGAGGATCCACCCTTCCTAAAAGGGGCGGACCTCCAAACCCCGCGCAGCGCAGACAGTGCACATGTGTTGCCAAGCCTCCCTGCCAAGGCCCTCCTCTAGGGAGGGGGGGCGCAACAAATTTCCCGTTGCCGCCATTTCAGCGGCGAAGGGGACTTCTTCACACAAACACTGCCCATAGGCAGCCTAAAGTAGCCACAGCTGTAGACGTGAGGGGCTGCCATTGAAACCAAGTGACCACAGCTGCCTGGAGCAGTTTACCAGGAGAACTTTTTACACACAAAAGTTCTGGGAGAAGTTCTATGCAGAAGTTCAAAGAGCCGAATATTTAAGATCTGGTGAGTGATTTAAATACACAGAAAGTTCAGGATGTAACAGCAAACATTCAGGAGAAATGTGTGTGTAAACACACCAGTGTTACCTCTCAGGATTAGAAACTGACAACAAAGCAGTAAATGGTGGGGGTGTGCACTTCATTTTTGTTCTTTCAATAACAAAAACAATTTTTAAATTTTAATTTTCGTTATTACAATAATGAAAATGGAAACAATAATAATGAAATCAATAACAAAATTTTGTTTTTCATTATTGGTGTCATTAGTATTGCTATCCGTATTGCAAGAAATAAAAAAAAATTGTTTTTGTTTTTGTTTCCGTTTTCATCAGCGCATGTGGGGGAGGGAACTCTGTGTGTGTGTGTGGGGGGGGGGGGCTATAATGAGATGCAATCTGCTGGCATTTCTACCACCCCCACCCCCAAGCACACACCCCTCCCACACACATGCTGACGAAAATGGAAACAAAAACAAAAATTTTGGTTTCCTACGATATAGATACCAATAACGACACTGATAATGAAAAACAAAATTTCATGATTAATGAAAATGAATAACAGTTTTTAATAATGAAAACGAAAAACAAAAACAAATAACGACACGGGTCCCTGCTGCACACCTCTAGTAAGTGGCAATGCAGTAAGTAAAAAAGTGGTAAATGGGATCCTGGTAATCAAATTATTAGTGCATCAAGAAATGAAATGTCAGTCAAGGCATTCCTGAGTACTGAGAGGTTCTTAATTTGACCTAGATGATATTGGGAATCAGAATTTTGATGGGAATTCCCATTTTTGTGAATTCTGATTTCAGCCCTAGTCAGAACCTTATAAAGTCTCAGTTTTAGGAAAATGCAAACACTTCTAATCACTAGGGAATCCTAAGCACCGACTGATGTTATGGCGATAATGATCTCTGCCACCACAGAATTGAAAGAAGCTATAAAATCCATCCCCTTTTCTTTTCCTACGTCCCTCAGATGCCTTTTATCGTTAGATTCACTGCATTCTTTCTATACAGTTTGCCACTTTAAAAGCTCTCTTTGATATAAGGCTGTTATATACTTCACTGAGGTCCCTTGTAAACTACAGATGTGCTGGATCTAAATTATCTCCTACCTCGCCTGCCTCAGTCCACAGGCTGGATACCTTTTGACTCGAGTCTTTTCAAAGGGAGACAGAGTTTTATTGTTGCCGCACCTTGGAAGGAAGCCAAGACACAATTAGTTGGGTGTAAAAGCCTGCACTCTTTATATATAATTTTAACACAATCAATGTTTGGCGGAGGAGGGGGTAACCCACTCCCCCATAATAAAAAACATGGTACAGTGGAACTAAAACCCTAACCCTAGGAAGCCCCATGGTACAGTGTGAGCTCTGCCTCCTTGCATGTCTAAACTTGCCCTGTGCCAGCTCCCATATGCCTGGCTTAGACTGGGGGAGGGCAGTATATGTGCCTTATACCTGCAGGGGTCACTTATTGAGGCCCCAGGAGCAGAGGCAAGTAATTCACCATGCCTAATCCGGAACTGACCAGTGTCCTGCAGATTAATGACTGCACAGGCGTGTGCCCCTGGGTAGGATCGAACACTGGGCTGAACCCTATGCCCTTGTGCTACCCCCTTCCCCATCTCATAACGAGATGTCTCCCTATTGATGCTATAAAATAAGTCCAAATTTGCACTCGTTGGGTCCAATGGAAAGTTGGTTAAAAAGTAGCAAAACATAGGTACCTATTTAGCGCAAGCTCTGCGGGAGAGGTGAACCCTCCCCCTGCCTCCTCTCAGCCAATCAGAAGCAACGGGAAAAATTCCTTCCTGGCCCCATCATGTGGTGACCTGCCGTCGCTCGCAGTGCAGCAGTACAAAAATTGGGTGGGTGTCCACTGTCCAGATCTTCTGCTGCATGGGGTCCACCAGCCAGAATGAAGCCTGGCCAGAGAAACCCTACAATGGCAGCAGGGAAGACTCACGAGATGAGCCACGGCAACCTCTGTCTGGCTGCCACGCGAATGCAGCCTTGCACCCCATCCCAGCCAATTAGGGAGTGTGGGACAAAGGCACGCCCCTCCAATGGGGGAGGGGAGCACAATTTTATAAAGAGGGTCTTTGAAAATTCTTTCTTTCTTTCTTTCTTTCTTTCTTTCTTTCTTTCTTGTTGAATACTATAGCATCTCATCTTTCCAAGTAAGATGGTGATGTCAGAAGTGGTCAGCTGAAGTGTGTGTGTGTGTGTAATAGCTGCCTGAGCCTGTAGAGTGCTTCTACTGTCCTTGAGAAAGATGGACAGAAATCCCTTGCTGTTGGAGTTCACCAGCAACCTGTGTACATGTTGCATAAGCCTTCTTTTCAGCGGGAACCAGGCTTAAAAAGGGTGTGTACACCCTACTTTGCTGGTGAACTCAAACAGCAGTCAGTTTCTGTGCCTCTCTCAGGGACAGGACAAGCGCTCGACAGACAGATATTATGGCTTTGTTTATTAGAAAAAATTGAAGGACATTTCTATTTATGTATTTGTTTATTTATTGCCATTTAATATCCCACCCCCTTCATGCCCCAGGCACCTCAGGGAGGCTCACAACAATATATTTAAAATAACAATGTAAAAACATTTAAATGCAAAATAAAAAAAATTCAAACATAACCGGAGCTAAAATGCCCTTCCCCCCCAAAAAACCCTCCCACGCATTCCGCCTCTCCCCTGACAACCACCTTGTGGAACAGCCAAGTTTTACAATATCAACAGAAGGAGGGGACATCCAGGGACAAATGGGCCACCACCGGGAGGGAGTTCCACAGCCTTGGAGCGGCCATTGAGAATGCCCTCTCCACAGTCCTCATATGAGATATCCAGGGGACCTCAAGGAGGGTTCCCCCGGCGGACGCAGGGGCTAATCAAGAACACGGGTGTGTGTGAGGTGATCCCACAGGTAACTGCGGCCTAGATCATGAAGGACTTTATTTGTTAAACCCAACATCTTCAATCGGGCCCGGAAGACTATAGGCAGCCAGTGCAGAGAACAGAGCACAGGTGTAATATGCTTTTGGTGCCCCTCTCCCGTAAGGAGATGGACTGCAGCATTCTGCATCAGCTGCAGTCTCCAAACCATCACTAAGGGTAGCCCCACATAGAGCGCATTGCAGTAATCTAATCTCGAGGTAAGGAAGGCATGGATGACGGTGACCAGGTTCAAGTCTTAGATATACAGCCATTAAGCCACCGTATCAGATTTAATTGACTGTAGAGTGCTTTTGGGGAGCACTACCAGACTTCGAACCTGAGGGACCAAGGAGGGGCAGACCCCATCAATGATGGGGGCCACCAGCTCTCTAGCTCCTTTACCTGCCAACATTACCTCCGTCTTGTCAGGATTCAGCTTCAGACAGCTCGCCCTCGTCCAGTCCCCCACAACTGCCAAGCATCAAGTAAGCACCGAAACCGCCAGGTCTGGGTCTGATGAAAAAGAGAGGTATAATTGGGTGTCATCAGGGTACTGATGACACCGTACATCGAACCCTCTCATGACCTAGCCCAGCGACTGCATATACACGTTGAACAAGAGAGGGGACAGAATGTAACCTTGTGGGACTCCACACCTGAGGCCCCAGGGGACGATGAATGCTCCCCCAGCACCACACACTGAGTCCTCCTGGACAGGAAAGAGTGGAACCATTCAAGAACAGTGCTGTCCACCTCCACCCGGTCCCACAAGCAGGTCACCAACATCTCGTGGTTAACTGTGTCAAAAGTCACTGATTGATCTAACAGGATCAGTAAAGTTGAACGACCCTGATCCAGCTTCCAGTGTAGGTCATCGACCAAGGCCATACGTGCAGTCTCAGTGCCATAGCCCGGATGAAAGCCAGACTGTGAAGGGTCTAGAAAACTGATGTGGTTCAAGTGCCCCTGGAACTGCTGAGCCACCACCTGTTCAATTTCTATGTGGGTGAATCCACAAAGCATCCTGCCAAATTGCTAATGCGTCTCATCCCTGCGCATCACAGAGCCTGGACTGGTCTTCCAAGTTGAACCTGTTACGTTACAGTTCTCTGACTGTTGCCCACTAGTTCACAACATCTCAGCTGTACTCTACCATGTTGTAGTGGCATAGCAAGACTGTGGTGGGCCCGGGCTTATGTCCCAATTATGCCCCTGTAAGGGCAAGGGGGCAGGGCCTCTAGGGTGGCGACAGGGCTTACCCATGAAGGCATGCCAACTTGTAGTGTGTCCCCACCCCACACCAGGGAGGAATTTTTAAGGGTGGGTGGGTGTGAGGCCAGCACTCCATCCCCATCCACGCTAAAATCTTTCTTCTTGGTGGGGCCCTTTGCAAGCAGCCTAAATGCTGCTGGGAAATTCTCAGAATGGGTGTGGGTGATGTGCTGGCCCTGCTTCCTCCCCCTCTGAAAGTTTCCTGTCGGTGTTTAGATGGCTTGCAATGGGCCCCTCCAGTGTCTGTGTCCCAGGCTCAACTAAGCTCCCTCACTCCATGGTAGCTACGTCCCTGACCATGTGGTACTAAGAGATCCCTGTCTTTCAGGTGACGTCAGCTATAAAGCATCTGGGTTGTGTGCCCCTGCTCTGGGTTGCAATCCTGAAGCCATGTATACCAGAGTCAGGGACATCCTTCGCGTGTGCATCTGGTGCAGCCAAGCAGAACTTCACACTGAGGGCTTCCACTAGATTTGACCTGCAATGATCCCTGTGCCAGGAGAGGACCTACCATGGTCTTTGAGCAGGACTCCTGGGTGACAGAATTCCTTAGGATACCATGTCCAGATTAGTCCCCTTATCTTCAGTTGGATCACCCCAGAGAAAATGTTTTCAGGACTGCATTCTCGGAGAACGTCCGATATGGTTTAATTTGGTTCTATGATGAAATGTTGCCAGGATTTAGTTCATACCACAGGAGGAGCAAAATGCTTTCATTACCCTGCCCTGTAATTAGCCTGACTAGTGTCTTCCTGTGGTAATGTGACATCCTGCTTCTTTTGCACTCGACTCTAAGATGAGGCAGAGGTGGGGGCCCCTGTTGCTTTCCTGAAAGGCTTCCATCTAAAATGATAAGATACAATAGATTTGTATTACTTTAAATTTAGCACCTAATGGCCTTTATTGATATTTGTATTTTTAATCATTTTTATATTTCGTTTAAAATTGTAAGCCGCCCCAAACTGCTTTGCAGGAGGGGCAGGGTATAAACTACGCAAAATAAATCAATCAATCTGCAATCATGTGAGTAGAATATTTGGGGCTCTACTGACACAGAGGACGTTGTCTTGATTGGCGGGAATCATCTGCAACTCCTCTAGAAACCAGCTACTTTTCGCCACCCCCAAGGAAGAAGTACCATATAATTTATCAGCGAGAAAACCAGTTGTGTTGTACAGAAATGTAACAGACACAAGATGGAAAGGAAACTAAAAATCAATAGAAATTGAAGTGAAAAATGCTAGGCTTTCTGTAAGAGATGGAGACAAAATAGTTCAGATATCTTTTATTGGACCAACTACTGTTGGTCAGATTATGGTTGTTTTTATGCACACCTTAAAGTGCTGGTCTTCCAATCCGCTGGGTTTAAAAGTCCATAAATCAGCTCCTGGATGCATTTTTCACGCACATGCTGCCCTGAGGCAGCCTGCAGTAGTGGCGCTGTAGAGCTCAGTTGTAGAGAAGAGGGGTTGCCATGGAAACGATATGAGCATGGCTGCCAGGAGCAAAGCAGTTTACTAGGAGAATCTATTACACACAAAAGTTCTCGGAGACACCCGAATGTGACAGGATCCAGATTTGTAAAACCACAAAGATCAAAGACTTCTTAAATCCATGAGAATATCTGGAAGTTCAAAGAGCTGGGTGTTTGATCGGTGAGTGATTCAGACACACAGAGTGCATTTTTACACACACGTTAAAGTTCCAGATGTTTCAATCTTCTGGGTTTACAAGCCCACAAGTAAGTTCTGGATACATTTTTCACACACACACACTGCCCTGAGGCAGTTCCTGGATGCATGCTTCACAAAAACACTGCCCTTGAGGCAGCCTAAAGTAGTCGCAGCTGTAAACGTGACAGGCTGCCATGGAAACCAAGTGACCACCGCTGCCTGGAGCAAAGCAGTTTACCAGCAGAACCTTTTACACACACAAGTTCTGGGAGAAGTTTCACGCACAAGTTCAAAAATCTGGATGTTTAAGATCTGGGTGAGGGATTTAGTCACACAGAAAGTTCAGGATGTAAGGAGAAATGTGTGTGTAAAAACACCCAGAAAGTTGGGGTTGCAGCAGCAAACATGCAGGGGAAAGGTGTGTGTAAAAGCTTTCAGACCACACAAACATGCAGCAGGCATGTAACAAGTCAGAACTAGAGACTGAGCAAATGCAAGACAAGTATTTTGTAATGGGTTGGCCACTAAAATGTTAATTCAATAAGATTTGCTAATGGGTTTCCAATGGGCAAGCCCATGGACACTGAATCTGGACACTAAGTTATAAAACTAATTATTCTGCAATTAGCATATGACCCTAAATGTAGGATTAATTAACTAAATGTTAATTAACTAAATTAATTAATTAAATGTGGGATTAATTAACACCCTCATCTTCTGTTGTGGAGCATTTTCCAACTCCGGGTGCACAACTTGCAGGTTAGTGGCTCTCCAACTTTGCCCTTTAAAGAAATTGTCACCTTTACACAGGCACAAAATATCCCCAAAGGAAAGTTGGTTACCATTAACCAGTTGTGTTTTTTTTGTTGGTTTGGTTTTGGGGGAGGGGGAGGGGGGGCGGAGTGAACAAAAAAGCCCTCTGGTAGAAATCTACCCCAATGCATTTACCATGGGATAGATTTATACTCTGGCCTGGTGTAGAAATCTACCCCATCAACCTTTCATGTTAGTTTGCACATTCAAGCCATAGAAGTGCCAAAGGACTGGGGTAGAAATTTGGGGTATTCCAAATAGGAAAGAAAAAGCAAACTTGCAAGTATTTCCAAGGGTCCAAGGAGCGGTCCTGAGTGTTCGAGCTGGTCCTTGGACCCTCAGAGAATACTCAGCAAGTTCTGAGAGTGGGTCCAGGGGGGTGCTTAAGGGGAGAGGGGGGCTAGCAGGGGGATCAGGTTACTTACCTTCTGGAGGGGTCCATGCCAATGCATGGACTCTTCCTGGCTGGTGACTTTGAAAGTTTTAAAAC
This sequence comes from Sphenodon punctatus, assembly GCA_003113815.1. Classification (NCBI taxonomy): domain Eukaryota; kingdom Metazoa; phylum Chordata; class Lepidosauria; order Sphenodontia; family Sphenodontidae; genus Sphenodon; species Sphenodon punctatus. The sequence goes on from QEPC01014446.1 coordinate 4,257,849, forward strand.
AAAAAACAACAAAAAACCCTATAATTGAGCATGCTCGGAAAGGGCCTTAATGACAATCTGAGAATGCTTGCTTCTTTTCAAAGATGGCACTGGTGTGCTGATGCTGCAGTTTTCGCGTGGCACAATGTGCCTGCAACTGAGGTCTGTGTGGTTTGTGCGCGGGTATGCCAGGGATCAGCAGGGCTTGGGATCAGCCTCTCTGCCAAGGAAGGGGCTGAGTCACGTTCATCCACTCAGTGTCCCATTGAAGCTGCAAGGAGTCCCTGCTGCCTTGTGCTAGTCTTCTTTGCCGCAGATCCATTCACCATTATGCCCTCTGAAATCCCACTTGCTGACTTTTCCACTGGCTCCTAAGCCAGTCGAGCTCCTCCTTGTGCCAGAGGTGCTGGAGATGGATTCTCTGATACGTGTCAACTGCCTCAGGGCAGCCATGACAACCCGCTCGTGTAAAAGCACCCTCAGTCTCTGAGGATCCAGTAATTCTTGGCTGAAATTGGCAAACAGTCCTTTCATGGCATCTCAGCCAAGGACACACCTTCCTGGACCTTTCTTGTGACCTGCTCCTACTGGCAGCCCTCTCAGCAATTTCCTGCTCCTCTTCCACCTTCCCCTGGACCTGCAGTTATTCCAGCTGCCAGCACATCTTAAATTCTAACCTTCTCAAACCACAGCCCAGTCTCTCATTGAGACTGGCTAGTGTTTCACCCAGAGACAGGGATGGGAAGGATCAAAGGCCCTTGGGGGTACTGGCCAGTTCTACTGCGATACATAAGATGGCAACGACTTGAATGTAGAGCTGAAGTGGGTACCCACAAAAAAACTATATACCTGTTGAATTCATAGTACCTGACTTTATTCAAATATTTGGTGTACTTTTCAGCACCAAAATGGTGTCCGTTTGGGCACCCAGAATACTGACATACTGAAATACTGTTTTTCTCCCAATTTTTCAAATTCTGGTCCCTGATTTTGGAATATTTTGAGGGTATTTTCCCAGTAATTTCAGGCACTCAAAAACTAAAATTTTGGTTTTGGGGTACTTAAATGGTATTTGGGTGCTGATTCAGATTCCCAAAACAGTATCCAAAAATGCAGATATTACCCGCAGGCACCAAATAAGCTCTACTTGGCAGGAAGCTATTAATTTTTTTTTTTAAGGGAACTCTTGGAGGGAGGGACAGATTTCATACATTAAAACCATAAGAAGTGCCATACTGGGTCAGACCAACGGTCCATCAAGCTCAGCATCCTGTCTCAGACAGTGACCAATCACAGGGGCCTGGAAGAAGCACCCAACAGGTCACCATGCTATCCATTCCCTCTGGGTCATCCCCAGGCTCCTGACAGTAAAGCGTTTTGTTCCCCAATCCTATCTGGCTAATAGTTGCTAATAGACCTATCTTTCAGAAACTTGTCCAAACCTCTTTTAAACTCCTCTATACTGCTGGTCTTGACCACCTCCTCTGGCAGTAAATTCTACAACCTAATTGTACGCTGAGTGAAAAAGTACTTTCTTTTGTTTGTTTTTTACTCTGCCACCTGTGAGTTTCATGGAGTGTCCCCTAGTTTTAGTACTAGTTGTGAGGGTAAATATTAATAACCGTTCCCTGTTCCCTGTCCACACCACTCATGATTTTATAGACCTCTATCATATCTCCTCTCAGCTGTCTCTTTTCCAAGCTGAAGAGCCCCCAACCTATCAAGCCTCTCCTCATACGGGTGCTGTTCCATACCCTGAATAATTTTTGTTGCCCTTCTCTGTACCTTTTCTAGTTCCACTATGTCTTTTTTGAGATGAGGAGACCAGAACTGCACACAATATTCAAGGTGAGGTCGCACCATTGATTTGTATAGAGGCATTATGACATCCTCAGTTTTATTCTCTATTCCCTTGTGAATAATTCCTAACCTTCTATTTGCTTTTTTGACCGCTGCGGCACACTGGGCTGAGGATTTCAGTGTATTATCCACAGTCACTCCCAGATCCTTTTCCTGAGTGGTAACTCCTAGCTTAGTACCCAGCATTGTGTACGCACCTGTCTCTTATACACATCTAGATGTGTATAAGAGACAGCACTACGCATAGTTTGGATTATTTTCCCCAATGTGCATCACTTTGCACTTGTCCACATTAAATCTCATCTGCCATTTAGATGCCCAGGCACCCAGTCTTGTAAGATCTTGCTGCAGCTCCTCACAGTCTGCTCATGTTCTGACTACTCTGAATAATACATTAAAAACAACGATGTTAAAAAATTGATAATGGTGTCAATAATCAAGAATCTATAAACAACAGTAAATGCAGGTAAAGAACTATGCAAGGACAACCATTTAAAGAAGGGGGTGGCAGTGGTAGGAAGTAACTGTCCAGAAGAAGGAAACTCGCATATCAGAGGAACTTAATTCAAAACACAAAAGGTGCTGTCTTTCATAAGCCATCCGACAGAAGTCTGTGGCAGGGATGAAATTCTCTATTAATTAATAATTACTACAATAAAGTTCCCAAACCCTTATGGAAATGTGAGTACCTGTGTTTTCCATTCTCTTCCCTAGTACATAGATCATTTTAAAATGGATCGTGGTGGGTGGGGGTGATGGGTGTATGCCGACGGCGGGTAGAGGTGCGTCCATTCCCACGGGCACACACCCATCTCCACCTATCTCCATGCACGGAGAAACCGGCATTGGCACCCATTGCTCCATGTGTGGGTGATTGGTGGAGATGAGTGGAGCTGGAGCACGGGAGTACACAAGCACGCACCCCTACCCACCGCCGCTGGTGTTTTCACTGGCACCCCCAACTGCTGGCGGCAACCCGCGGCATTCCTACGGATACGCCCCCCCTCCCCCGTTGAAAAGGACCTTAATCTCACCCATCCATGTGCGCTCACTCTGCGAACGTCGTACCAAATGGACTGCTGCTGCCTTTTCCCATTCATTTATTTTATGCATCAGGTTGAAGGGTTTTTACCATACATTTAGGGAGACTGAAGCAAACTTACGTGGTTTGCTGCTTAAGAGGCAGTCATGGAAAGCAGCATAAGAATTCCTGTGGTGATTTATTTGTTTCTCCACTCTGGGCACCATTGCGCCACACCTTTTTAATGGGCTTGTTGCTTTAATTAATGTCACGAGGGATGACTTCTTTTCCTGAGGCTCTGAAGTGTGATTACAGTAATCAGACTGGGAGAAACTAATGGGGACAGTGGCGAGGGGGATTGCTGCATTGGAAGCACCAACCAGGAATGCCGTGGCCAGGCGTCAAGCACTGCAGTTTGACTGTGATGTGCTTCCCCATGCCACAGTGACACCTGCTGGGTGATGAGGCAGGGATGGAAAATATAGAACCCTTTGTCGTGGCAGAAAGCAGTCAGCATTGGGGTCAGCTCTCCTTTTGGATGCAGACTGGTGTAAACCCGCTGGTGAGGTTGCATCTGTTTAACGCGAGGAATGAATGCGATTCTTTATCTGAAGTGCAATGACAATACAGGTGCATTCAAGGCTGTCCTTTTATGTGTACAACTAGTGCTTAACTGCTAAGGTTTTAGTCATAGTTGTTGGAGAGTGATTATTAGATCTCTTATTATTCCACCTTTTTTGAATGGTAATTGGTATGGTATCAGCATTTGGTTTACCTTGAAAGGCAGATCTACATTCAGTTTTGTCTTGTCATACATTTTAAACCCCAGTGCTCTTTTTGATATAGAATGTTTGCTTTAAATAAACTCTGTTCCGAATCCTTGGAATGTGTACCCATTTAATGGTTTAGCTAAAACATGGATGGAGAAACTCTTCCCTCCCAGAGGCCACTTTGAACATTAGTATGAGCTACATGGGTCAGATTGAAGGTGGTGGGCAGACATACTTAAGACATGTGCTCCGGATAGGAGTGGGTTATAAGGAGCTGCCTAATTGAGTCAGACCAATGCTCTGTCTTAGTCCAGTATTGTCACAACCTGACACGGCAGTAGGGCTTCAAATCCAGCTCTCCGGCAGAGCCTCCAGGATCCCCAGCAGAGGCCTCACCCAGGTTTGTTACTAGAGATCTTGAATTTGAGATTCTGGGGATTGAACTTGGGACCTTGTACATGCAAAGCATGCGCTCTACCACCTGAGCCATGGAACACCTCATAGTTGGAAGGGGAGGGTCCACTCAAGGCTCTATTGCCATGGATCCATCCCCTATTCTTTAGTACATGCCCTCATCTCTGTTCCGTTCCCCTGAGCTCAATAATATTGCAATTTTAGATTTTATTGTGGTTTTTTATTGTTTAAAAATTGTTTTTACCTTGTTGGAAGCCGCCCCAAGATGCCATTGGCATAAAGGGGTGGCATATAAGTGTAATAAAATAAAAATAAAATAAAATAAATAAATCTTTAAGAGCTAGAGTGCTAGAACTGTAACCATTGTCCAGATTCAGGAATGGGAAAGGGGCCAAATGAAAACAAAACACACAGACTAGATCTGGCCAACAAGCTTTAGTTTCCCCAACTCTGAGCTAAAAGATGCCATTTCCATACATTAAACATTCCCCTGAACTTCTACTGGGATGTCAAGAATTATTGTGCAAACTCACATCATTGAGAGAGTATGGACTATCTTTATTAACTAGAAAGCCCCTTAGGCCTGTGAATCTGATGAGTTTTTTCCTTAATCTTTCGGCAGAGACTCTTGGTTGAACTCTCTGTATTTCCTATATGGCTATGCTGGCAAATTAGCAGTATGTGAGGTATTCTGGGTCTCGGTGCAAACCTTGATGGATACGGGATTTGCACTGAGACCCAGAATACATTGGGTGAAACCAGTCAGGCTCATAACTCCATTTCCGATGCATGTTGTAGGGTTGTATTGGCGCCTTATGCAGTCCTGCAACACGCATAAGAAATGGTAAAGCGGTGTTAAAGCAGCATTAAGGTGCATGTCTGTTTTCACCTAATTTGTATGTAATCTAGAGAGAGAGTGGTTGCCATGTTGGTCCCAAATGTAAGAAATGGAGATGAAGTAATACAAATAATATTTTGTATTGCTCCAACTTCTGTTGAAGCTGAACTACTTCATCTCTAGTTTTATGCATAAAGAGATTAAAGAAACTCATACGATATCTCTGAACTGTTCATAATTTGGGAATTGGTCCTCACCCAGGAGTTATCCAAGTAATGGGTAAACTAAACAGTTTAACAGTTAAACAGCTATAAGCTAAACGGTTGGCTATCCAGCGGCTTCAGTTCCAAGCTGGAGATGTTCATGATGACATGGGCCATTTTTAAAAACAAGATGCGCCCATGCAGGTCCACTGTTCCGCCACCAACCCAAGTTCCCGTCTGAAGGCAGTTGGGGGGTGGGGGTATGTGCTCCCATGACCCACGCACTGCCCACTCATACCCACACACAGAACATCGGGGGGGAAATCTGGGATGCTCCATATGGGAGAGGCCAAATCATCCATGGGTAGGGGTGCACATCCAACCCTAGCCTGTTTTATTCTCTTCCCCCCCCCCCCCAACACACACTCAGTGGACATATGTGAGTGCTCCACCCAGTGCACGCACACTCCCCCCTCCCCCAGCCATGCCTGTTTTAAAATGGCCACAGGTATGAATCCAAATCCACTTTGCTGTCGCCCCTGCTAGTTCCTCAGTCCAGCTATGGATCACTTACCGTGGACATGGTTTTGGAGCTATTGTTTTATCTCATTGTAACAACATGTAAATGACCAGAGGAGCAATGACAGATCCTGAAAGTCAGGACATGGTTTCTTTGTGTCAGTGATACTGGCACCAGTACAAACTTGGTAGGCAAGACAAATTTTGCAAACCCATTCATCTGACTCCTATGTAATAGCCCTGAGCCTTAGGGGAAGGTTGGGGGTATACATTTAAATAAATAAATATTTAATAGATGTGACTGCAGATGTTGCCAGTGCGGTTGAGGTACGCACACAGTAATTGGCCCCTTACATTTAAAAGCACGTTACTTACAGGATTTTGAGCCATTTCACCCAGATGCTAGTGGAACGTTTAAAGCATTTTGTTTGTTTTACTCTTGCCCTGGATTTATTTTCAGCCACAGTCTCCCAAATGTACTGGACGTGTGGATTCCGCTTACTCTCCTCTTTCTCCCTAAAGCAAAATATCAGCATTATAGAGATCCAGAAGCTCACTAGACAGCCTCAGCCATGACCCCATGTATCCAAGAACTGAGTGTCTAGTGGATTGTGAGGACTCAGACTTGTCTCCAGAGACGATTAATATTGTACAGGGTTAGGCAAAGCTACCATGCCAAAGAACCACACTCCAAAATTCTTTGAAGGCTGCAAGACTCTTTATATTTGGGCCGATCCCATGCCCTGCGTGCATGCGCAACCACGTGGTTTACGCGGGTGCCATAGGTTCTGTGTCAGTGGTGCATGTGGCTTGCACATGCCTCCATGTGTGTGTGCGCTGCATGTCCTCTGCTCAGTGCTTTGTGGGACGTGGAATCGGCCCCACCAAAGTATCTGTAGTCCCCAAACTTTTACCGATAAAATGCATGTTTGACACTTTTATAAACATCATTTGATTTTTATTGTTTATTAGTTATTTACCCTCTCAGCTAGTACTAGAACTAGGGGACGCTCCATGAAACTCATGGGTGACAAGTTTAAAACAAACAAAAGAAAATATTTTTTCACTCAGCGTATAATTGGGTTGTGGAATCTACTGCCAGAGGCTGTGGTAAGGGCCAGTACTACAGCTGAGTTTAAAAGAGGTTTGGACAAGTTTGCTGCCATTGCCCACCGCTGAGACTGCTTTTACACATGACAGAAATGGGTTCTTATAAGTGCTTGAGTTAATACTAGGGCTGTAGCGGAATATCGCAGCGGTAGCTATTTCCGGCGGAAACAGTGTTTCCGCAATTAGTGGAATGGTATGGCAGAGGCTTTCATTCCGCGGTTTCATTCCGCGGTTCCGTGATTCCGCTTATTTAATTCCGCAACTTAGTGGAATCGTGGAAACATGACATTTTCGCTATTTCCGCAATTCCGCCAGCGCCAAAAAATCGCGGAATAGTGGTTTTCCGCGATTTTTCCACGATTTTTCCGCGATTTGCAGAATTCCGGCGGAATTAGCGGAACATCCGCAGAAATGTCACGGTGTGGCGCGGGCAATTCCGAAATAGCGGAACGGAATCGCGGCGCGGTAAAAGCTGCTGCCGCATCAGCCCTAGTTAATACTGGGTGTTATACTGGAGTTTTGTAACGTGTGTGAATGCGCTATTCCCCTTTTATGCAGCGAGATCCTTCAGCCTTGTAAGAGTCACATCTGATGGGTCTTTCCACCTATAGTGCATGCATTCCAGGCTGAGAGATCTTGCTGCATAATAGTCTGTTCACACATTACAAAACTCCACCATTTAGAACACCTGGTATCTCGAGCACTTACAACAACCCATTTTTGTCATGTGTAAAAGTAGCCTGATGTATTATCTCTTTGCTGTTGAGTGACTGATTATGTACCTTGAAAAGCTTTTGTTTCTTTCTTGAAAGCAGCATTCCGAGTGGATCTCCATGGCAAGTGGCAATCTTCAATCTGTGCTTTAAGAGATCGGTTTCAAAAAACTGATCCCGGTGGCCCGTCACGTCTGAAATTACCCCTTATCTCTTCCAAAGTCATGTAGTTTAATTATTGTGCAGAGACCCAGATAGAATGTACCATGTATTAAATTTTGCATGTAACTGCGTATTTGTATCCAAAACAGGTTACATAATTAAGCGTTAATAGGACTTTTAACAACTAACACAGAGTGATTATAAATTTTATGGGTTCCAGTAAAATATATCTATGATAACACACAATCAATGGCTAGCAGAGTTTCAGGGATTTTGGGGCTGACTAAATGGGTGTTAACAGACATGACGTTGGCCTGGTTAGGCCCGCTTTGGCCCAACTGGGACAGCGATAGTGTTGTGTCATCTGTATGTTTGTTCTGTATGCCCGCCAGATGTGGGCCCAGAAAAAAACCACCCAGGGTGGCAGCTGGGCCCAGACTGTGGGCCCGTATCAAAGCGGGCCCACAGTCCGGGCCGAGTAGCTACCTAGCTGGGTTAAAGAGGGAGGAACCGGGCAACAACATTCGTTCCTAGCCCTGGTGCCTCCTGGTGTGAGGGAGTTGCTATGGTGCCCAGCCATGGCTGCCACGGCTGCCTGTCATGGCAGGGAGGTGAGGTGACACCAGAAGCATGATGATGTGGCTAGCTGGCTGCATGTCATTTCCCACCCCCACCCGCTGCTGGCCAGGGGAGCCGCGGGAACATTTGTTCTTGCAGCCGGAGCTTGCCTGGCTATGGGAACCCATCCCCTGGATAGGACAGATGTCATGGAGGAATCTGTTAACACCCAATGTTGTGATTTCTCATATCATCATCTTTCCCAGTGGGGACGGGGAGATGACTGGAAATTCTACCTTTTTTACATATGACAGATCCCCCGTCCCTCCCCCGATCCTGCTTAAGCCACATGGAAAAAATGATTCCTGGTGAAAGTGATGCTGTTTTCAAATATTACCTGGGACGGGTGGGGACTTTTGCAGTTGCCACCACAGCTCCATAATTGCAAGAATTAAGCCCCTTTTAGTGCATGAGAATGCCCACGAGAACTTTGGGCGGTTGTGAGGTTTTCATGGAATAACCAGCCACAGTAAAGGTTTGACATTTGCTGAAATGCTAAGTGTTCTGCTGTCCCCTTCCATTTTCCCATTTCCTGCCCTTCTTCCAAAGGTTTGGGGTGAAGGAGAGATTCCTTGTTTTAACTGGAACAGGAGTGATTAGAACTGAAACGATTACCCACAAAAATGGGTATACCTGCTGAATTTCTGGTACCTGACTTGACTTGCAAGTATCTGTTACAGTCGGTACCTGATCTGGGTATGTGATTTCCCAGAATGTCAACTTCTGATACCAATTTTTTGCTTTTCTGTCCTGATTTTTTTTGTTTTCCATCATGATTTACTGATTAGTAACTGAGAAATCGAAAAAGCGGTACCGAAAATTACCTGCAGTAGCAGTACCCTACCCATTTCATCTCTAGGAGCAAGTCATTATCTTAAAGGATTTAGAGCTTCAGACATGGCTGTATTGCCCAGCACCCCAAAAAAGACACGCACACAGTTGGTTGGAATTTAAAAGGCTGCACTCTTTATTCAATTACGATTGAAAGGGGAAGGCTGATTCCTTCCGGGTCCATTCCGATCTATCCTATGAGTTAAACTTGAACTTAAACTTGAACTTGGGAATGCGGCCTGATGTCTGCTCAGTGCCACCTCCTAACTTGTTACGCTTAACTGTTCTAGGTCACTCTCGCCCCAGCCATTCAGCTGATTGCAAAGGCATCATAGCCTTGTAGTGACCGGAAGCAGGAAAGAAGGCAACGGCCCCACTCAGGACCCCCCTTGTCTTCGATTGATGGCTCGCTCCTTTCTCCTGGGCCTTGGAAGGAACCTGGCCGTCCCTGCTCTTCCTTCCTTCTGCAGCCTCATCTCTTTAGGAGATGTCTTCATTTAATTCTCATGCTTACGTTACTATCCTATGCTTTATCTGGACCCCTGCTTCAGAGAGTTACAAATATAAGCATGACTCTGATTTATCAACATAATTACTTCCGCTGCTTGTGAATGCACTGTGAGGAAAGTGAAAAAACCACCAAATCTGTAGGCCAATCTGATCTGATGGTAGACATTCCTTCCTGGCCCCTGTAAAAAGGCGACCGACTTGCGCCCACAGTGTCACTCCTCCGAGTGGGTGCTCCTGATCCTCCTGCCACCTGCGCCGACCAAGGCTCAGGCGGTTGCATCCAAAATGGCACCTGGCAAGTCTCGCGATACGAGACTGCCCCTGCGCCTCCTCCCGAGAGGTTGCTAGGCAACCCGTAGATGCCTGCGGCCCACGCGGTGGCAATGCTGCCGCTGCATGCGTCCTCCTTCCTAGGAGGGGCTGTACAAAGACCCTGTGCCCTCCAAGGCTCTGCCTAATTAGGCAGGCCAATGGGCAGGGGGAAATGCACCTGCTTCAGCTCCCATTGAAGTAAATAGAGTGTCCCCAGTGACTATATTGGAAATGAATATTCAACCATTTCATTCACCTGTACTGAAAAGCCAAGCCCCGTGGTTTGACTGTGGTGTCCAAATACGTAGGAGATCAAAGAAAAACGGCTGTGCTGGATAGGGAACATAGAACATATGTTTCATAATTGTCTATTCGGCCTTCTAGTTTAATGTCCTGACTCTGACAACAGCAGCCTACACCAGGTTTTAAGAGAAAGGGAATGTGTGTTTGTTTGGGAGGGTGGGAATGAATCTATACATTAACACGTATAAATACATGTTTTCCAGTTTCAATTCTTTCAATCTGGCTCTTTCTGTGAGATCCAGAATTACTACATTGAAAACTGGAAAAGTGGCCGTAGGCATTCGTTTTCTTTTTTTAAAATCGTATTGAAAAATTGAACAATTTATGAGTAGCATATTTTATGTGAATCAAGGAAGTATTTTATACAAAAAAATCCCAAACACCTCTCAACAACATAGATATAACACCGTTCTACAGCAAAAGTCAAGGTTTTGCCAAAAGGAAGACGAGCTATTGAGTGAACAGGGAAAGTAATTTCAAATTGGTGTGAAGGTCTCTCTGAAGTGGAATGAGAAGCAGAAATGCAATATTAAAAATTATGATAGATCGGGTGCAATTTAACGGTGATACAGATTTTCCCTGCTATGCATTATGCACTAGGATGCATTCAAAGTTAGCCCCTGCAAAAGTTAGCTCTCCAGATTGAAAGATAATATTTCAATCAGATCTATAACATTGTGGGACAGGGATACCCTAGGGGTTGGTTGAAACAACGGTTCCGTTTTTGTGGAACGTTTCCACAAAAATGAAACAGTTGCCCGATGTTTTGACTGAAATTCTGCTCTGATCAGGAAAATAAATCAGCCATTTTTGAATTACTTCATCTGGTCTGACTGGAAATTAGAACAAACAATTGGACAAATCATTTGTTCCAATTTCCAATTCAGTCCGGACGAATTTCTGGTTCTGATGAAATCGGAAAAAGATGAAAAATTCTCTTTCAGGCCCATGGTGTTTTCGAGACCACAACAAAGACATGAAAACTATATTTAATATTGATCAGGACTGCGACCCCATACACAGATGACATGACCACAGTTGGGGGCTCACCTCACAGTTTGAGAATCTCTGCTCTAAAATGAACTATTCAGCTAAATTCCCATTTGTTGAGTTAGCCAGAAAGGAGGAGCTTTAGCAATAGGTACCTTGGGATCCCAGTTTAGAATCCCAGCAAGTTTTCCTTGGCTCATTATCTTTACAAGATAGAGAAATGGGATTATCTTGGACTATTGTATGTAAGTCTTTCAGCTGAGACTGGAAAACCAATAATCCTCCCTGCTGTATATGCATGTTTAAAGGTTTGATTTTAAGACAAAGAATTCACAACTACAATGGGGAAAAACACATTTACATTTTTTATACTTTTGTATCCCAAGGGCCTAGAGTGGGTTGCAATACATAAAAATATTTTTAAAATATACAGATAAAACCAATTAAAATCCCCTGTTCAAACATACATGTGCCTGATTTTCACATGCAGCTACCGAATGCAAATCACATAGTAACTATACCCACAAGGCACAGTCCTATGCAGTGCGTATAGGTATGTATGTGCACACAACATTATGCAGTAATGGTACATTAGGAAAGGGTGCACGCCAAATCCACGGAAGCATGCTCCACTGTACACGCATGTATACAGCATGCACACCTGTGGTGCATGCATTTGTTGAGCATGCATATTGCATACACTATGCATGTGAATGGTGCATGCACTGCATAGGATTGAGCCTACATTGTCTATCCTAAGGATCCCTCTTCTCTACACTAAGTATGTGCACCTGCAACTTCTCAACTTCAGAAATGTGTCTCAGTCTGCCCCTCCCTTAACCATTCTAGAGTGTAAACTCCTTGGGGAAAGAACCTGTCTCTTATCACTACTGTTCAGTGCCGGGCACATTGGAAAAACGATATATATAAATCAATTCAATAATAATAAAAAAATAATAACGTCAGATATTTAAATATGCCTCCAGTTAGTAATGAGGGCTTAATCTCCACCGCAAACACTCAACAGCAAGGACCCTGGTTTTGACGTGGAAGTAGTTCTAATATGCAGTGACGTGGGAATGGTCCCTGATGCAGAAGATGGAACAGGCCCCCTCCACTGTACTCCACTCCACTGTATGTTATGCCTTCTACATGCATGTGCCCCCCCCCCGTCCATGCGTGTGGGTCCCAGTGCAGCTGCACCTATTATAGCTATGCCCCTTAATCTTTATGTTGCTGAATCAGTATTGCTATGGCCAGGCCAAGATAAATAGGATGAAGCAGAATGCTGCAGGGCTAACATGGCTGCTTCCATAACTAAAAGGAGCTTTGAACAAGAAATCCAAAGCTCATTCATTCAGATTTGATTTATGTGAGAAAGATGTACTCAATCTTTTCACGTTTGCTTTCCCCACCCCCTCAAAATTGTCATTGTTTTCCCCAGCCCAATCTCAAGCATAGGCAATGAGCTGTGTTAAGTTTGCATAAACGGACATATACCAGCAAACAAAAAAACGTATACAAATTAGGAGAGGCCTTTCCTTTCTTTCTTTCAATTTAGACCCAGCTCTTCCCTTCAAGGCTCAGGGTGGCGTACAGCCCATTACGTTGAGGAGCGTTTTTGCATGGACCGAAGGCAGCATGAGAAGAAGAATGTGAACGCTCTACGCCTTCCCTCCTGTTCTTCAAATCCCTCCAAAAAATTAAGTCTTCTGTCAGGCTCTTCCCCTTTCTTCTCGGTCCCATCCATTTCTTGTTTGACCGTCAATCCTCCGGGCCCTCTCCCTCGTGCCGCTATAACTGAGTCAAGTCCATGCACCTCCAGCTTTTTCAACTTTATGAATGTATTCCAGCCTCTTTCTGCATGCTCCTCCCCTTTGTTGCCCTTCTCTTGTCCGTTTTAGACTGCAAGCTCTTTGGGGTAGGGACCTGTCAGTTACACGTTCTGAGCCTGGCACATGCATCGAGCAGGATGAGGGCGGGCCAACCTCCCCTTTTCTATAGAGGATGCCAAATGTGTAGGGTCCTTCCTTCCCAAGTTTATCTTTCATTGCTTTCCCCTCACCATGCCAAGTTAAGGAAAAGCTACTTTCTAGGGGCAGGTAGCCATACTCCTGGGGAGGTAGACCTACCCCTCTTGCAATACAGCCCCTTTGCTTCTCCACCCAAAGCACCAATACACCATCAAATACACCACCACGGTTCCCCTAATACCAGCGCACTCCACAGCCCCAGGACTGCTTATTCTAGGCCGTAAGCAAAAGCTATTGTTATATTGTTCTTGGTGTCAGTTTCCTTGCATTCTTAAGGAATGGCAGGAAAGAGATTCTGAGCTTAAATTTACTTACAAAGATTTTGTTTAAGGGATGCTTCTTAATTGCAGGAAGGAACATCTGTTCCTAATAGACATTTCTCATTGATGCTACTGTTAAATGCGTTAAGATATAGGACATGCTGTCTGGGAAGCGTACACCCTTCTTTCCAATGGGGCTGACGTGTCTGAAAACAGATTTCATGACTTAACATCCTTTTTTTAACCTGTCTGCAGCCATTTTAAACCTACCCCCCTACCCCAGTGGTTTATAGTTTAAAAGGACCCTTTTATTATTTTTTTTGCCGACAGGTTTCTTTGGAGTGTGTAGCAGAGAACAATGAAGAACTAGTTGCAAACCATATGTGCTGTAACTGTGCCGTTACATTGACTGTCAGAGTATTTTGATGACTGCTTATTAATCGAAATGGCTTTCTATTCTTCTCCTTTTAGTTCCTAGAGAATGCAAAGTACCTCTATTCCATCTTTTTTTCTAATTAATTGGCATAATTGGTAGAAATGGGCCATTTGGGAGTAAAAACCTCTTTAGTGTCTCACTGAAATTACCCAGTGTTGTTTATCTATGAAAATTGCCAGTAATTTAAGGTAAAATGCTTGATCCCAACCCTCAACTTAGACTCTGAGCGTTTTATTCCTATTTTCCCTCCAATGTAGTCTCCTTAACTTCTTTCATTATATTATACAAATAGCTCCAGAGAAATCAAAGATCTGTTGTGTTTACACATGTACACAGCTTATTTCTAATAGAATGGACGGCATTGTGGAAGCTGGGATTTCCCAGAGCAGTCAATGGCCACAGTTCCCATCCCTGCGAGTGCCGCTGCATGCGTGTCCATGGCCGGGCGGTCTGTGAGCCAGGGGTGCATGCAATTTGCATGTGCGTAAGGGCTGTACCAGCTGGCAGGGCTTGGGATTGGCCCCACCGAATAAAAAATACTGGAGAACTGGGAAGCTGAGAGAGACCTGTACATCCTGGTAGCTGCTTTTTATGATTTACCCTCCTGCTAAAAGAAAAACCTATGGAAATAAATGTAAAATACATTGTTGCTGTAGCATCTCTAGGCCCTGTCATTCTAAGCATTGCATGTGCATATATGGGCCCCAGTCCTCGGCTTGTGTGCAAGGCTGGCCTTAGAATTTGTGGGAACCAGGGAGAAGATAAAATGAGGGGGCCCTGATGACCCCAACCTCTTTTCAACACACTCTGTGGGGCCCAAAAGGTGGTTGTGTTTGAGGCTTTGCTGGGAGTTCTCCCCCCCTCATCCTGGTGAAAGTCGAGTCCACTGAAGGGCCCCCAGAAAGATCAGGACCTGGGTTAGTCAGGCCGGGTTGCCCTGTGAAAAGAACAACCTTGCTTGCTCATTGGGGTTTATTTATTTATTTAAAACTTGTATCCCGCCCCTCCTGCCCAAAGGCAGCTCGGGGCGGCGAACAACACAAAAGATTTAACAATAATTTAAAAAATAAAATAAAATAAAACTCACCCTCCCTCCCAAACCCTACCCCCCCACCCTGCCCCATCTCCTCGCCAAAAACCTGGCGGAACAGCCAGGTCTTACACAAACGTCGAAACGACAGGAGGGTGGGGGCCAACCGAGCCTCTTCTGGGAGCGAATTCCACAGCACAGAGGCAGCCACCGAAAAAGATCTCACATCAGTGGCCACCCGTCTCACCCGGGGAACCTCCTAAAGGCCCCCATGGATGATCTCAGGGGTCGCACGGGCACATGGGGAGGGAGGTGATCCCACAGATAGAACTGGGCTGCCAGCTTTGTTACACTCAGTGTGGGGTATGAAGCTTTGGTTTTTTCTGTGCTGTGTAAAAATTGTGGCTGTGTCATGTTCTGGAAGTCATGGCTGTGAGTCATTTCGAGGCAAGATGATCTTAGGCAGTAAGGCACACACTCTGATCCCGTGGAGATTTTGTATTCTTTTGTGTTGTCCTTAAATCTCAAGTATAAGGCATCTAGATTGAACTTGGCACACTGCTAGTATTATTTGGAAAATATAAAGTGCTCATAAGTGATGTGTCATACTTCTCCTCCAGTTTCAGTGGCTAGTCTGGAGCTCATCAAGCCTGTGAATTTTGCCTACTAAGGGATGTACTCCTTTAACCGGATCAGTTCCGGAATGCTCCGGGGGAGTTTCCCCTGGACCTTGACACCCGCTCTGTCGATGACCTCATAGTCTTCTGGAACACCTTGTTGGCTGAGACCATTGACAGAGTGGCTCCCAGGTGTCTGCTGCCCTCCCGAGTCTCCCGCAGGTCTCCTTGTTTTACTGAGGGCCTGCGTTTTTTGAAGCAGGAGAGCTGGCGGTTAGAGCGCTGGTGGCGCCGGACTCGCGATGAGTATGATCGATCGCAGCATAAGAGAAGTTTAAAGGCCTACACTGTGGCGGTGCAGGCAGCAAAGAAGCAGTTCTTAGCTGCCCTTATTGCATCTAAAAAGTCACGTCCAGCGGAGCTTTTCCAGGTGGCGAAAGGCTTGGTCAGTCCTGCCTGCCTCCACCTGGACCTGGAGCAATCCAGTGACCACTGTGACTGGTTTATCGAGTTCTTTGTAGATAAGATCGCTCACATCCGCAACGATTTCAGTACCACAGTTATTGCAGAGGATCATCTGGGGGCTATGGATGCCCCGTCCTGTCCTGTTTTGTGGAATCGGTTTCAGATGGTGTTGCCTGTCGATATGGAGTCCTTGTTGGGATATGTCTGTGCCACCACTTGTGAGCAAGATCCATGCCAGCCAGGAGACGTTACGTTGGTGAAAGCCAGCCAGGAGACGTTACAGCCATTGCTGGCTGGGGTGGTTAGTGCCTCCCTTTGGGAGGGCAGGGTGCCTGCCTGCCTGAAGGAGGCTGTGGTTAGGCCCCTGCTCAAGAAACCATCTCTTGACACTAATGCTCCTGCCAGTTATCGGCCGGTCTCTAACCTCCTGTTTTAGGGAAGGTTATTGAACGGACTGTGGCACGGCAGCTCCAGGAACATCTGGACCGCACCGGTTTCCTTGATCCCTCCCAGTCTGGGTTTCGGCCTGAGTATGGTATGGAGACTGCATTTGGAGCCTTGGTTGACGATCTCCATCTGACGTTGAACCAGGGTCATCAGACCTTACTGGTCCTGCTAGACCTTTCAGCTGCATTCGACACTGTTGATCATGAGGTGTTGCTGACTCACCTGCAGGACCGTGCCAGGACTGGTGGGACGGTCTTGGGCTGTTTTTGTTGGTTCCTGGCCAGGAGAACTCACCGGGTGGTCTTGGGGAAGTGTACGACTTCCCCCCGGGACCTCACATGTGGAGTCCCACCTAAGTCAAATCTGTTGTGTGTAGCTTTGCTGTTGGTCAAGTGGGGCTGAATGCCACAGCCAGATGAACTTTGCTAATGGCTGGAAATGACAAAATGGAGGGAAATAGTAAGGCAGTTAAACGGGATCCCAGTTACCAAGTAATGGCTAAATCATTTTTCTGGTAACAGTAGTAACTGGTATTTTGGATAGTGCTTAGCTGAGGCAGTATGCAGAGACCAATTGGCTAACTGACTATCCAGAGTTGCACTTGCTAAGTGTGGTTAGAGAATTAGCTATCTGTCACAGCTCTACACACGAGATGCCACACAGCTCTGTTGGCAGCATGTCTGGGTCCTCCTCTGCCACTTCTACTGTTAGTAGTGTACTCCTGATCTGTCAACAGCAGTTCTGTCAAGGAAGATACAGCTGCCTGGAGACCAGGACAAAACAAATCCTCCAGGGTTCAGTGCTTAAGGGAAGGTGGGGCTATTCTGCTCCTTTGCAAGTAGCCAATTGCAGGAAGTACTCTCCCTCCCTTCCCGGCTCACGGCAGCCCAAGGATTGGTTTCCGCATGTTCGTTAACAGGTGTGTTGATCAAAAACACGGGAGGTGGTGGTGCTGCTTTACTCGGCGCTGGTGAGATCTTGGGTTGGGTTTTGGGTGCCCTGTTGCAAGGAGAATTTAGACTAGGCCTGAAATGAGATCTTGTAGATCACAAAAATCTCATCGAGAATGGGCCTCTCAACAAGATTTTCTTGATTGAGAATCTCGCAAGAATCACCCATTCTCACCATCAAGATTGTTTGAAAAAATGTAAAATGCTCTGCAGTAGCAGAAAATGGCAGCCAGGGCCATCCCGAGCATGCACAGCCCTTTTCCAAGATGGCGTGGTCTGCATTGGTGGCATTTTGGAAATGGGCAACTGGTACTGGGCATGTGTAGACCAGTTACCCTTTCCTAAAATGTTGCCATGGAGGCTGCACTATCTTGGAAAAAGGCAGTGCATGCTCAGAACGGCCTTGCATGCCATTTTGTGCATGCAGAGTGTTTATTTTTTTTAATAATCTCATAAGGTTAATTTCTTAGTTCTCGTGATAATAAGTCTGGTTCTCATTTTAGTCCTAATTTAGATATATTGAAGAAGCTCAGAGGAAGGTGACTAAAATGATAAAGGGGCTGGAAGACAAGCCATATGAGGAAAGGTTGAAATATCTGGGTGTGTTTGGTCTAGAGAAAAGATGACTAAGGACATGATAGCAATTTTTGAATATTTAAAATGATGCAGCAGAAAAGATGAAGTTTTGTTCTCCAGGGGAACTGATCCCAAGACCTGCAGACTGCCGCACGAAGCACACGCCGTGCGCACAAACCATGCGCACCCCTGGAACGGGGCATATGACGCACCTGTAAACTATGTGGCTGTGTGTGCGCATGCATGCAGGGAATGAGGCCGTTTTTAGACGAGCGCGGCGGCGCCCGCGCTTGTTTCTCAAAAAAGTCGGCAGTCCGTTCCACACGTGACGCTGCTGCCGAATACGCGCATGCGCAGGCGATGCACATCCATTTCCGGGCGCGAACTGACCGGGTCGGCGATCGAGGCTGGTCATACGCGGCCGGAAATGGAAGCGCATCGCCCGCGCATGCGCGTATTCAGCGGCAGCGTCACGTGTGGAACGGGCTGCCGGCTTTTTTGAAAACAAGCGCGGGCACCGCCGCACTCGTCTAAAAACGGCCTGAGATTGACCCCAGTGTCACAGAAAACAGAACAAGTGGGAATGGGCTTAAACTGAAGCAATGTCGATGATTTTGGTTAAATATTAGGAAAAACATCCTAGCTGTAAGAACTGTTGGGCAATGGAATAAGTGGCCCAGGGAGCTTGTGAAATCTCCTTCCTTGGATGTTAACCTGGTTGGACAAGCATCTGTCCACAACGCCATGTGTGGACCAAAAACCAGGGGCCCAATCCTAAACCCTGCACAAAAGGGTGAACACACGACGTGCATGCAACTTGCATACTTCCCCTGTATAGGGGATGTCGCATGGTGCAAAACATGCAGAAATTGTGTGTTTGCTCATGCGTATGCCTGCATGGGTTGAGCATTGGGGGCTGGGACTCTTATCTCCAATTCTTTTCTGGAGCAGCTGTTGGGGATTTCTCAGATAGCCATTATATAAAATATACACACAAACCTGGAAAGAGAAGTGGTTAATTTAGTGTGCAAAACACTCTAATGCTGCCCCCGGCTGCCTTTGTGCCTCTGAGTTTGATCCTTTGGGCAGATGATATAGTGGATGCCAGCAGAGAAGATGTTAACGTGTATGTTTTAGAATCTGTTGGCCTTTCTCATCCTTTTTCACTGGTCAGGTAATAGCCATAATATACATTTGCTTTTAAGGCTGTGGTTTTATATAGCAACCAAGTTTCTACACAGAGCAAATTTTTATGGCTGGGCTTATAAACCTCTGGAAAATGGGGTTGAAGAAGCAAAAGCTGACATGACCTTACCCGGCATCAGCATAATTACGACTGGTTCTGCAAGAAAGAGTCCTACGTGGACAGGTAAAAGAGTCAATAAAGTGCTGCATTTGTAGCACAGTTTCTGATGTGCTACAAAGGCAAGGAGCATTTCTAGTTTCTGATATCAGTTAGGGAGGTGCTGGGGAAGGGAGCAAGTTGGTTGAATCCCTGACCATGAGACAAACTGTGGCAGGGGCAGGCTTGCCTGGGGTGAGTTTTGTCAGAATCAGGGCCCCCATAAGCACTCTCTCTCTGGGATTAACTCAACAGACTCTAGCCAGTAGTTCCAGCCAGGCGCCACCCTCTGGCTTCCACAACATCCAGCATCTCCAGCCAGACACAAACCTTCTGGCTCTTACTCATAGTAGCAGCCTGGGTCTCTGGGCCAGGCATAATCGTTCTGGAACCCAGCCCCCTTTCTGGCTCAGCAGCACTCTCAGAGCCTGGCTTAGTTTAGAGAGTTCTGAATTTAAAAGAGGTTTAAGCGAGTTTAAAAGAGGTTTAGACAAGTTTCTGGAAGATCGGTCCATTAGCAGCTATTAGCCAGACAGGATCAGGGAACATGACGGGAGCTGGGGGAAAACAACAGGGAATGGATCCCCCATAGTGACCTGCTGGGTGTTTCTCCCAAGCCCCCGTGATTGGCCACTGTCAGAGACAGGATGCTGGGCTAGATGGACCATTGGTCTGACCCAGTACGGCACTTATGTTCCTAGCTCCTACCTGTGTTCCAGCCTCCTTTACCGAGCCGTGCTCTGACCTTCACTCTGGGCTGGCCACTGCCACGTCCTCACACAGCTGCTGCAGGTTAAGGTGCTATCCCTAGCTACTCGCAGCGCCTACAGTCCCGCTAGCACCAGTACCTTGCGGGTGCTAGCTATCTTCTTAAAGGCCCAGTGCACGACCCACAAGGACTCTGCCCTGTTACACAAACAACAAAACTACCCATTTTCCTCCAAATTGGGGAGAAAAGAAATTGGCAAACTTTGAAAGGGATTGGTCACCCACCCCTCTCACTAACCTTTGTAGAATCCCTTCTGCATCAAGCCCTTGTTCCTAGATCTGATTGAAAACCCTTAAAGAAAGTTGGATATTCATTGAAAAAAGACACATACCAGAAAATGCTACATTTTGTTGCCCTTTTGAATGTTATTAATATTGTAAAATTTCTCAATTTTATTTTCACTTGGTTGGCATTCTGTTTTGATCTCACTGACCTTCATTGTTGTCAAAATTAAATTTGAGAACCAAGTTTTGAAGATTAATTGTTTCCGTATGTTTATTTAGTACAAAAGGCATTGCTCTTTTCAACCAGTTCTATTTTTTGCATTGGAGTTTCCATTCAGCACTGCAGTTTTGGCTGCAGTCAGAACTCCCTCAGATGTTCGCAGATCATCACCTAGCAGGTTGCTGCCTGATCCTGTTTCCATGGTCAGAGTGCTTGGCACTGATTACGTGGAACTCAGATTCCCTGCTTTGGCAGTGTCCCCTTTGATTTTCCACACTTTCTTTTGCTAAGTTGCATCTTTTTGCATACCCATAAATTGGAATTATTTGTGTAGGTTGTTCAGAAGTATGATTATGGCCGTTTTTACATGGACCAGGGTGGGCGGGTGTAGGTGGGTGTGTGCTGTGCTCGTTTACACGGACACCCACCCACGTACACCTACCCACACCCACCTACACCCATGGATCATCCCCCGTTCTGTCGGAGGGCTCTGTGGATGGAGGTGGGTGTGGGTAAGTGTGTGGCAGGTTTTGGTGGGTGTGCGGCGGGAGCACACACGCACAAACACCCGCCGCTCATGGTGTTTACATGGGCGTACACCTGCTGCACACCCATCCCCCACCACGATGGCCGTATACACGGACTGCCCCCCCACCTCACACCCGCCCAAACACCGAGTGGTGGGGGGGGTGGGGCTGTCCTTGTAAAAACAGCCAAAATTAGACATAAAAAAGGTTTTTCCATGCCCATCCCTTTCCAGTGTAAAGAATGCCAGTTAGCAGAGTACAGACTTTCATAGGCTGCAATTCTAATCATGCTTATTCATGAGTAAAACTCTTTGATTTCAAGACTTACTCATGAGTAAATGTTTGGGATTGCAGCCATAAAGAATAATCCTTTCCTTTAGTCGCTGCAATCCCAAACCTCCTCTATGCGGTATCCGTGTGGGTCCTGCGCAGCAGAATGTACTCGCAATGGATGTGTATGTTGTTTACATGCAGTGCACATGGGGCATGGGATTGGCCCCAGTGTGAATGTGGTTTTGGAGGGCTCAGATAACACCTCTTTTATTTAGTTGCATTTTTTATATTTCTTCATCTTATGTATGGGCAGCCTGCTCTCTGTCTAATCAGAGGTGTTAGTGCATGAGTCAAATTTCTTGTATCCTATTGTCTCAATTAGTAGTTGAACATAGGGTATACTTTGCTATTGACTATGCTTATAACTATTCCACGGGTCAGGCTGTTCCTGTGAATCAAAGACTTGTGCCCTGTTGGATGTGTTCTTTTGTAGTTCATTTCCTTCCCAGTTGTGATTGTCAGTGTAACAGCTGGATTACTATCCTACTGGACTGCCACCATATATCCTTTCGGTGAATTCATCTTACTACAGCTCTGTCCTGGGTTCATCAATATAACACAAGCTTATAAGCACTTACGATTCTAGCCTCCACCTCCCCAGTAGCCAGCCCTTACCACTAGTCAGTTTTGACACGGTCTGTTAACATCATTAGATGAAAGTTACCACCTGGGTCTTCTTTTGGTTTGTACTTTCCTTTCTCAAATCTTTAGTCCTCTTAGTCCAGGGTTGGGGTCTTAGAGGTTTTGGCTCTTCCCAGCAGTCAGCCTCTTACTGCTCCTCCTGGCAAACCTGGCAGCACAGGTCTTTACTCCTTAGCAGTTTTCCTGTGAGTGAGGGCTTTCTCAGTTAAGTTTTCATTCAGCTGCCTTGGGCAACAGCAGCTGCAGCTTGTTAAGTAATGTCCCATTTCACAGCAGCACCTGCCGTTCCTTTAGTACAGCGTTGTAGTTTCATCTTCCATTTAGCATTCAAGTAGGCCTTTTCCTTACTGGCACTACTACGCCCTCCTATAGTCAGACATTGGTTACTTTGAAGAAAACCTGTAGTATGCACATTCATATTAGAACTGAAATGGGTAGCTCATTTGCTAACCACGTGTAATACATGCAATTTTAGGTACTGTATCAGGTACCAGGACTAGCTGGGTCCTGACTGGGCACCCAATTACACCAAGATACCAGATATTTTGGTGACCATTACCGAGTTACTGATATATTATTATTATTATTATTATTATTATTATTTATTATGAGCATTTATATAGCACAAGCAATGTACCTGGCGCTTTACAAAGAATAAGATAGACACAGTCCCTTCCCGAGAGCTTACAATCTAAAGACAGGGGGAGGGGGGACAGGGAAATGGGGAACAGAGTGAGAGACAAGGGATGTGACATTCATGAGGATGCGAGAGCTCAGGTGCACGTTCTTGACTTGACTCCAGTAAGTTGGGAGTTTACAGATAACAGGTGGGGGATAATCCTGGGTGGGAATGGTTAGCAGGAGTTAGGAAGGGTGGAGTGGAAGAGGTGGGTTTTGAGGAGGGACTTGAAGGTGTGGAGGGTGGGGGCCAGGTGGATGAGGGCAGGGAGGGAGTTCCAGATGTGCGGGGCAGCAAAGGAGAAGGGACGAAGGCGGTTGGGGGAGCAGGGGAGGCGTGGGAGGGTGAGGGAGGGGATGGAAGAGGAGCAGAGTGCTCGAGCAGGGGTTTGGAAGGAGATCAGGGCAGAGAGGTAGAGTGGAGCGAGGTTGTGAAGGACTTTGTAGGTGAATACAAGGAGCTTGTGCAGAATATGCTCAGGAAGAGAGAGCCAGTGGCGAGAGGAGAGGAGAGGCTCCATGTGGTCAAAGCGACGGGCTAGGTGGATGATCCTGGCAGCAGAGTTTTGAACAGAGATCAGGGAAGAAAGGTGGGAGCGGGGAAGGCCAGCGAGGAGGAGGTTACAATAGTTGAGGCGTGAGATGACTAGGGCGTGGATGAGAGTTTTGGCAGAGGAGACAGACAGAAAAGGGCAGATCTTAGCAATGTTGTGGAGGGAGAAGCGGCAGGAT
>QEPC01014446.1:4281645-4315276 GCA_003113815.1 Sphenodon punctatus
GTGCACGTACTTGGCTTGGTTATGATGAGAATGACAGCAGGCAGGTCCATGTTGCAAGGATAAGGGTAAACAGATCGTAGGTATAGGAATAGTGGCTCAGCAGGATAAAGAGTCAGACCGAGCAGAGCGAAAGGTGAGTTTTAAGGAGAGATTTGAAGGTATGAAGGGAGGGGTCAAGGCGGATGTGGACAGGGATATATAAAACAACATATAAACAGGGCCTGGGCCATAAATTACTGGGGGTAGGGGGAATAAAAACCAACTACCCACCCCCCTCCCCAAAGGCCCGGGCGAACAACCAGGTCTTGCATCTTCACCGAAATACTAAAAGGCTTGGGGCCAGGCGGGCCTCCTCCGGCAGGGAGTTCCAGAGACGCGGCCCGGCCACCAAGAATTCCCTCTCCATAATGCGGGGGACCTCCAGGAAGGCCGACCGCAGGAGTCGCTCCGGAGCGCGGAGGGTGAGGCGGTCCCTGAGGTATGATGGGCCGAGACCGTGCAGGGCTTTGTAAATCAATACCAACATCTTGAATCTGGCTTGGTACGCTATTGGCAACTAGTGCAGAGCCTGGAGCACTGGTGTTATGTGCTCCCGGCGACCCGTCCCCAAAAGGAGACAGTTCTGCACTAGCTGCAGCCTCTGGACCAAACATAAGGGAAGCCCCACGTAGAACGTGTTGCAATAGTCCAGCCTCAAGGTGATGAAGGCATGGATGAGGGAGGCCAGGTCCGGGCTGGAGACGAATGGACGCAGCCTCCGCACCAGATATAACTGGCGAAAGGCAGCCTTTGCGACTGCCTCCACTTGCCGCTCTAGGCGGAGGTCCGTGTCCAGCACCACCCCCAGACTCCGAACCTGTTGAGCTACAGGAGGGTGAACCCCCCAATAAGGGGGCCGACACCTCCTCTGCTCTCCCCACCACCATCACCTCCATCTTATCGGGGTTGAGCTTCAGTCTGCTCTGCCACATCCATTCTGCCACGGACTCCAAACACTGGGATAGCACCGAGACAGCAAGGTCTGGGTCCGCTGAAAAAGAGAGGTACCGCTGAGTATCATCAGCCTATTGGTGACAATGCACCCCAAACCCCCTCACGACCTCCCCCAGGGGCTGCATATAAACATTAAATAATAACGGAGACAGAATGGAACCCTGTGGAACGCCGCATGATAAGGCGCAGGGGCAAGATGTTTCCTCCCCCAGCACCACCCGCTGGCTTCTCCCCAAGAGGAATGAACTGAACCATTCGAGAACAGTCCCATCCAGACCCCCCAGATCACGCAGCCGTCTCAACAACAGCCCATGGTCCACGGTGTCAAAAGCAGCCGAGAGATCTAGCAGGATTACAGGGTTTGAAGGTAAGGTGCAAGTCAAAGATGAAGCTCAAGCTGCGGGCTTGAGGGACAGGGAGAATGGAGACCCCATCAATGGCAATTGATGAGGAAGAGGGAGAAGAAGAATTGGGAGGGAAGATAAGGAGTTCAGTTTTCGCCATGTTCTGTTTGAGTTGGCGTTGAGACATCCAGGTGGAGATATTGGAGAGACAGTTGGTGAGACGAGCTTGAACAGAGGGTGAGAGGAAATGAGTGGAGAGATAGAGTTGAGTGTCGTCAGCATATAGGTGGTATTGGAAACCGTGGGAGGCAATGAGTTTGCCTAGGGTTTGGGTGTAAATAGAAAAGAGGAGAGGGTCAAGGACAGAGCCTTGGGGAACCCCGACTGAGAGGGGTAGGGAGAAGGAGGGGGAGGAGTTAGGAAGAGATACATTGAAGGAGCGGTCAGAGAGGTAGGAGGAGAACCAGTTGAGGACAGAGTCACAGAATCCAAGGAAGTGAAGAAATTCAAGAAGGAGGGAGTGGTCAACAGTGTCGAAGGCAGCAGAGAGATCAAGGAGGACAAGAATAGAGTAAAGGCGGTTGGATTTAGCCACAAGAAGATCATTGGTGATCTTTGAAAGAGCTGTTTCAGTAGAGTGAAGGGGGCGGAAGCCAGATTGCAGGGTGTCAAGGGAGGAGTTGACGAAGAGGAGGTCGAGACAACGAGAGTAAACAACCCGTTCAAGGAGTTGGAGGCAAAAGGCAGGAGCGAGACAGGACGGTAATTAGAGGGTTCAGAGGGATCCAGAGTTGACTTTTTGAGGATGGGGGAGACAGTGGTGTGTTTAAAGGCAGAGGGGAAGGAGCCAGTAGAGAGGGAGAGGTTGATGATGTGCAGGAGGGGAGGGGCGACGGTAGCGGCAATGGAAGTCAGGAGGCAGGAAGGAATGTGGTCCAGGGGGCAAGTGGAGGGGTTGGAGGAGGAGAGTAGAGGAAATCAATACTGGAAGTTGAAAAATTGGTACTGGAAGTTGAACTGGTAATGGTACATGAACTGAATTGGTACTGGTACATGAAAAATCATGATGAAAAATGGTAAGTTGGTACCAATTAGTACCCAGTGTTATTGGGTCAGGTAGAGTGTCACAATTTCAACAGGTTGACCTGTTTTTCTAGGTACTTGTTTCTGCTTTAGAGAGCTTGGTGCCTTCAACTGCTCTTGATGGGCTTTCTTTGTGCAAATGCAATACACAGTCATTCAAAAATGCTTTAGTGTTTTCTTTTCGTTGTGTAATTCACTATTTTTTCATGTAACATAAAGATTGGGATAAAAGGACAACAAAACGGAGAAATTAAGTGCTAATAACTTACTGAAAAGAAAGGTGGGCTGACTCCAAAATGTTTTTTGACAAAACTTAATTGATAATGCTTTCTAGACAAGGAACATGGGTGACAACAACTTATCATGACACATTTTGCATTTATTTTTTATTTATTTATTTATTTCAATTTCTACCATGCCCCTCCCCAAAGGATCGGGAAGCTTACAGCAATTTAAAGTTTTACACTGCCTCCGGAATATGTTCGGGCTCTGATGTGCCGTCAAGAGAAGGGAGTTCCATAATGCTGGGGAGTAACCAAGAACATCTCTCTGTAGGCCCATGTTGTATGAACAAATATAGCAAGTGTTACCTGCAAGAGGGCACTCCTGGCCAACCATAGGGGTAACCGTGGAGCATGGTATGAAAGACAGTCTCTTGGATTTAGCATCTCATTTCTATTGACTTGGCATAAAATGGCGAGCCAGGAATTTCTGAGTTCAAATCTTGGTTTTGCTACTTATTTACAGAATGAGTTTGGGGCTTATTGTTTTTCACATGTTAGCATGAGCTGCGATAGGTAAGTGGTTTCTTATGTGAATGAAATATGCATGACCCCCCCAATAAAGCAAGCAAAATTATTCACATCCTGTTTTGAGTCTATCGCTAGGGGATCAGATAAACCATTCATAAAGGCTGGTTGAATTGTGGATTTAAAGACTTATGAGTTGTGATATTAAAGGCCGTGCTGCAAGGGTGGCTATTTCTGCATATTTATGACACAAAGAATGGGAATTGAAGACTCTTTTTGATAATTTAAAATTCCATAAGTGATCATAGGGGAGACTGGAATGTACAGTTTTTAATGTTTAAGAATTAGGTCAAGGTCTCCAAGAATATCTTCAATACTGATTTGTTTTGAAAATTAATATAGTTTATATTCTTTTGGTTAATAGTTCCAGTAGTTAAGGATCCATAATTGACCACCTTTGGAGACCAGATGTTGGGTTAGATGGAGCATTGGCACTTCTAATGTATGTGGTAGAATGGAGTGTAATGGATGAAGTACTGTGCTGTTGGGTTAGGCAACCTGGATCCTGTTCCTTGTATTGCAACTCAGTTGTCATGTGAACAAGAATGGAAACATAAGGATGGGAGTGTTTGGAGAACAACAGATGTCTTAGGATCTGTTTGACGTCTCCTTTCTAAATTTACACAATGTTTAGCACTGTAGTACCAGATTGTGATACACTTGATAGGAAGTCTTCATTTTACCTTGCTTTTTTCTCGTTTTTACTATGAGCTGAAAAACCAGCTTCTTGTTTTATATTTCTATTTTATGGAAGGGTTCTGGTCTTTAAGGCCGCATTCACAACTTACGGCGGCGCAGCGGTGCGGCGGAGGCACTCCCGTGAGAAGATGCAGCTGGGGAAGGAGGCTAACGCCGCCACAACTTCTGGGGTGAATGGGGTTCTACTGTGACAATGCTTGTGAATGACAGGGCTCAAAATCCAGTCCTGTCATTTGCGAGTATTGTTGTAGCAAAACCCCGTTCGCACTGGCAGTTGTTATTGCATCAGCCTCCTTCCCGCACTGCGTCTTCTCCTCGTGGGAGTGCCGCCAGTGCGCCGCTGTAAGGTGTGAATACAGTATAAGTAGGATTGTAAGATTTTCAATTCTTATTCTATTATCTTGTGTGCAAGAACTTCCTATACATTGGTCAAATATTGAGAAAACTCTGTCCGCTGCACTTACATAGCCCCCAACTTGTATGTTAGAATTTCCTGAATAACATGGCTGTCAGAGTTGGCCTTCAATTTAGAGAAAGATGGGTCCAAGAACTTAACTTAAGTTCACCATGTTGACAATTCAGAAGTACTCAGGACCCTAAATTAAATCCAGTTTTCAATGGAGAATTAGGGTAGTCTTTAGTGAATCAGCATGATATGTTGTTAACAACATCTGGATTTTGCATGCTTAATAGCTGGGTTACCACAAGGAGCTAACAGAAAAAATATTGATGACTTATATTCCTGAATACAGCACTTTTTGGATATTCCAGAGTGGAGGTCACCAATGCACTGATCGTGATGGCCAAGCCTGCATCTTTTAGGACTGGGTGCATTTTCTGGAAAGTCAATAAACAAGACTTGAGAATTTTTAAACTTGATCCGAAAAGGCTTTGGTATCTCATTAATGTGTAATTTGATTGTCAAACTAGATAACTGCCTAAAGATCATAACATGCTAACATTTTTTCAAGTAGTGGAAATTTGGATAAAATAGTTCAGGCTTTGAGAGGGATAGTGAGATGTTATGGAAATGGGTGTGCTGGACACAAATGGAAGACGAGGACTAGAAAGGAGAAAGTGTTGCAGGACGGAATTAAAGTGGCACAAACACAGAAGAAGTTCACTGAAGTTCATACCTACATCAGCGCAAATCACAAACATCCATTTTTGATTTTCCGTGGGGTACGGAAATTTGTTAGGCTACACAAATAGGCTCATGTGCGTGCCAAACACACACACACAGACACAAAATCCCAAACCTGAACAGTGTATGATTATTCCCTCATTAGCTGTACTATGGATTATAAACCTGGCTTGATTTATAATGTAATCCATTCGCTAAATGATAGCATATGCTAGTTATTTTAAAATATATATTTCTTATGCTACGTACTTTATGGAAGACCCAAAAAAGTGTTTTAGTGGGTGCTGGAGTGGCTACATCTCAAGCACCCCCCACCCCCTTGAGGTCCCTTGGGGCTGTGCAATAGGCTTCTACACACACTTTTTCCAGGCAGGCTAAATCTTGGCCAGACTGCGGAAAGTGATTTTGGTTCATTTGACAGAAAATCCCCCTAGGCAGCCAAAAAGAGCCATACTTTATTTAATGCATTTCTTCATTGTCCTCCAATACTTTACCGATTCAGACAAGGCAAAAGTTCAGATCACGCAATTTCAGAAAACATTTAAAACTTAATCCATCTAAGATCTGAAAGTATGGCAGGAAATGGGCAAAGGAAACATTTTTGTTTTTATCATGCCAGATTCCAAAGAAATGCAACACTAATAAACAGATAATAAGTGAAAATGCCAAAAATACTCGGACATTGCTTTAGGTTGTGATTCTTTTTAACTACAGACTGCAAGATCATGATTTCTTTCATTCTCTCCTTTCTCTCAGACTCAGAGTGGCTAACAAAGCATACCTAAAAACATACATAAAATTGATTTTAAAAACCCAAGTTATATATAAAAAACCCATTTAAAATGGCTATCCCCACCAGTCAAATGCCTGCCAAAATAAATAGGTCTTACATTGCTTCCAGAAAATGCTGAAGTTCAGGCTTCGGTGAACCTCTAGGAAATGGAGTTATTATCATTGCTTCTAAGTATTTGCATTACAACACCACATCAAAATATAAGTTGACACCAGGGCCTCATTACAAGAGAGAATGAAGAATGTAGAACCTATGGAGACAAGACAGGTAGAGGATGGGAGGGGAAGCAAACACAGATAGGCAAAGTTACTGGCTCAGCGTCGTTCAACAGGTCATTGGCAGAAGTGGGAAGATAGCCCTGTTCTCATGACTCCTAATTCAGTGCTGCTAAAGTTATGGACAAAACCCATTTGCTAGGAATTAGCTTTGCACCAGTGAACTCTTATTTGTGGGTACAGGTGATTGTGCATAAATATAGTACATGTAATGCTTCTGTAATTGGAAGTAATTTTTTTCACTCAAGATACGCTAGGTCACAAACATAGCACATGGAATGCTACAGGCTGGAATGGTGACCCTGGAAACTGCAGACTGGAGAGCCTGGCATCAGTATTGGATAAAGGAGTACGGTCATTGCAAAGAAGAGACTTATTATGCTTAATGACATGATGTGATGGAGAAGAAACAGCATTATTTTTGTAAAAGGAAATCATACCTTACCAGTCTATTGGAATTTTTTGAGGATTTCAAGAAGCATGTGGATAAGGGTGATCCAGTCAGTTTAGTGTATTTGGATTACCAAAAAAACATTTGGTAGTGTTCCTAAGGGAAGAATGGTGAGAAAAATAAATAGTTCTGGGATAAGAGGACAGTTCCTCTCATGGATTTGACTGTTAGCCGCTCTGGGCCGTCTGTGGCGGGAAGCAGCGGGATATAAATTCTGTAAATAAATAAATAAATGATAAATAATAAATAAAATATAGGAAAAAGTGGTCCATTTTTGCAATGGAGAGATGCAAACAGTATGGTACATCAGGGGTCTGTACTGAAACTGGTATTTAACATATTGATGAACTGAGTGAAGAGTGGACAAAGAGTGGTTCACAAAGAGTGAAGTAGACAAATTTTCAGATGACACAAAATTAACCAAGTTAGTTAAGCCACAAGCACTGAGTAGTTGCAGAAAGATCTCTCCTGCCTGGGAGACCAGGCAACAAAATGGCAGATGAAATTCAGTGGTGACAATTGCAAAGTGATGCACGTGAAAAAAAAAAAAAAATGTTTTGCAAGCTCAATGTGATTCACGGTGCTGGTCTTAATCAATAAAGCCCTACGCGGCCCGGGTCCCGCTTAGGTGAGGTACTGCCTCATTCCTGGGGTGGCCCCTGTGGTTGGCCGGTGGTGCCCTCCTGGAAGTCCCACGTTTTCGGTGGCTCCGGACGGACAGGAGGGCATCCTTGGCAGCCGCTCCATCAGTGTGGAATGCCCTCCCGGTGGCGCTTCGCCTCAGCCTGGATCTCCTTACTTTCTGCCGGCGCTGTAAGACCTGGCTTTTCCACCAGGTGTTTGGCAGGGGGTGGGGGTTATTTATTGCACAGGCCAGGTTTTATGAGTCTAATGTTTACTGTTGACTTATTGTTGTTTTGATTTTATTTTATTTATTGTTTTACCTTTTTTTGTAAGCTGCCCTGAGTCACCATGTGGGGCAGGGTAAAAATGTAGAAAGAAAAAAATAAAAATAAATGTTGGGTTCCAAATTAGATGTTACTACTCAGGAAATGAATCTTTGAGTCATTGTGGATAATTAACTGAAAACATCAGCTCAGTGTGCAGCAGCCAAAAAGATGAATGGGATGTTAGTAATTATTTATTAAAAGGAAAACGAGAAAAAAATAAAACAGAATACACTACTGTCTGGACCAGGGTCTTGAACCCTCATTGCTAGTGTTTCTGGGGCAGTGGTTGGGCCTTCAGTGCCACCGCTCTGTTTTGCCTCAGACTCAACCACTTTTCCAAGAGGCCTCCCTGCCTTGTCCCTAGCTGTACCCCTCCTGCCCATGTTTGGCCTCTGTTGTGTTTTCCAGCTTCCTGGTTGTCTGCTAGCCAGCATATAAGGCTTGCTGGTACCACCAGGAATCTGAGTGGAGCAACTCTCCTCTTATTCAGCTTCCTTGTCTCCAGCTTTCTCCCTCATCTCCCTTGCTCCTAATCCTCTCATGCATTCACTCATTCCAGGTTTCGGCCCCCCACCCTTGTCTCTCTTGCCTTTTTCCCAGACTTGCTCCCCACATCCTCAGTCCTAGCCCAAACCCCCCACGTATGCCCATGACCTGAATGCCCCTTACCCTGTAACCCTTACAACCACTATTTAAATCCATGGTGTGCCCCCACTTTCAATACTGTGTGACGTCCCCTTCGCCGCCACAATGGCGGTGACAGGGTAACTGCCGGGCCCCTCCCGTCATGGGATGCAGGCTCAGATCGGGAAACGGGTGCCACTGCAGCAGCGGCTTGGTAGCTCCCATGCGGGATTGGCGGTTGCTCAGGCAACCGAACCATGGCAGCGCATGTGCAGAGGAGCCACGCTGAGTTAAGTGAACGGATCCTCCATTTGTAGGGAGGGAGGACCCATTCCGGCAACGTGAAAGAGGCATTCGGTAAAGGGACACAGCCAAAGCAGCTCCACCAAGCTCACCTCTAGCACTGTGGTATTCACTGGTTGCCATTATGGAACAAAAGGGGGATTTTGGCGGCTAGCCTAATTTAAGGGTCGCTTGTTTCGCCCCTTCAACAGTGCAGAATAGCTTTAATAGGTCGATTTGACGGTAGGGGAATTGGCAAGATAGTTAATCATAATACACTAATTGGACATGCAAGGTGACAACCAAGTGCTTGAGACAGATAAGCACATAAGTGAAGCATATTGGTAATTCGGCAATTGGAAAGGAGAACTGAATGACGATAAGGGGAAACAATTGTCGCACTCAGCGGGGGTCCAGTATGCTACAGTAGGCTAAATAGGTAAGAATAGGTTAAGATGAGTCATCTCCTTAAGAGATGGGGAAGTGACACCCAGTGCGAGGCGGAGCACAGCACGCACTAGGGTTATGACCCTGGGAGGGGTACCCGGTCGGGTCAGTAAGTACATGCACTGTCTGCTGGCTTTACTCATCGCCTTACTCAAGCCCAAAGTTGGTCCGGTCAAAGCCAAGGTGCTGTCGAAGGGGGAGTTTCTGTTTGGGGGTACTGACATGGGAGGGCACATCCCTGTCAGTGCCTGAGTTAATAAGTATTTAAGTAGCTAGCATACTGGACCCATATTGCTTGTGCAATCACCCACCGGCTCTGATGATGATCTGTGAATAAAGAGTAAAGAGTGCGGCCAGCTTAAAACCAAATACAGAGTCAGTGTCTCATTGGGGGGCGTGCGCCGGCAAGTTCTAGTTGCCCCATCTCAGAAAGCAAAGGACATAGTAGAAAGGTGGAGAGACAGAGAGCAGTAACGAGCATGGAATGGCTTCTATGCCAGGAGAGGATCAGTTGGTTAGGGATCTTCAGGTCACAGAAGTGACGACTCAGCTGAGATACAATAGAAGATCCCAAAATGATTAGTGGTATGGAGCAAGTAAACAGAGCTGTAATTTATCCCTTCTAGAACTAGAGAACACTATGAAATTAACTAGCAGCATTTTTAAGACAAATAATTGGAAGCATTTTTTCCCCACTCAGGGTACACTTTCAGAAACATAGGCAAGAACCATGAGTGGGATCAGGGCCGCTAGGAGCACTATTAGGGAGCTATAGGGAAGTGTTAGGAACCCCAAACCACCAGGAAGACAAGTCGCTGTCACCGGAGGGGGTCCTTCGGCTCGTTCTCCCTCGCACTCGGCTCACGGTCACCCCACACAGGGTCAGGAACACTCGTGGACTATTGCCCGTCAGGTTAGAGTGGTAGCCGTTACCTCCGATTAGGGAGAACAGGCCTCTATCATCATAGGGCGCCACTGAGTGGGGTTTCCAGAGCCAGCCCCCGCACTCACACGTTACTACAATTGTCCTGGGCACGGGGTTAGGAAGGAAGGGAGGGTACTCCCCCGTGGGGGGTAGGCACCGGGGCCCCACAGGAGACGGGTAGCAGGGCACACACACAGAAGCTAGGATCCCAAAGTCAGAAGGTTCAGAAGGGGGAGGAAGGGGACAACAAACACTCACACTCCTTGCTCTCAGCTTCACTCGCGTCACACTTGCTGCAGGGATATCAAGGAAGGGTCCACAAACGCCGGGGCTCCACACTCACGCTGCAAGCACCTTTGGGGTAAATCAAGCCGCTCAGTCACACACCAAGCGCTCGGCCGGTTTCCCAAATCACCAGCGCCGCCGTTCTGGCGGCACTGGGCTTTATACTACAGGCCCCGCCCCCGTGCGCGCCCGCAATCGCTCCGAGCGTCGCACCAGGGGCGGGGGCACTCCTACGCTGCGTGCTAAGCGCAGGGGCGTGGTCTCCGGCCCCGCGGCGCCCGGGGAGCACGCGGGCACCGGCAGGGGCGGGGCCTGGGGAAGCGGCAGAGGCGGGGGCTCTATTGGGGGGCCCGGCGGCGGAGCCTGAGCCGCGGCCCCCCGCCCGGGGCTGTGCCGCCACGCCCCACTCCCTCGCCTCCCTCCCCCCTGCCTCAAAACCCTAACAGTCGCTGAGAGAGGGAATGGACAGACACCACAGACTACAAGGCCAGGCCCTGCCTACAGGATTGCCCATTGTGACCTGTTGGGTACTTCTCCCCAGAAAGAGATCGGCCGCTGTGGAGACAGGATGCTGGGCTTGACGGACCATTGGACTGACCCAGTATACCACTACTTATGTCCTAATTATTAACATTCCCTCAGAATCTAAGCTTTGAAGCTATGGCCAAGATACTAATTGGGAACCTCCCCCCAAGTCTAGAGATCGAGGGAGAAGGTAAGAATGAGACCCCAAGAACCCTGAGTATCTCGGGCCACTTTCCCACAAGCTGCCTCGGCTCTGCGGGAGCTTGTGCTGTTCAAATCTAGCACAGCTCCCGACTTGTGGGAAACGAGGAAGTGCGACTCTCACACAGGCATGCTCACGCAATGGACAGGGTGGTGAAATCCAAGGGTAGCAGCCTTAGACTCAGCAGCAGGGCCAACAGAGATTAGGCAAGACAGGAATAGGGGAGGACTAAGGGGGCAAGACGAGACACTGTGCAGGCAGGAAGACCCCGAGGAGCCAAACATAAAACAAGGAAGAGAACCAAGAGAGACAAGAAGGGGAACAAGCAATAAACAGACTATGACTAAACAAGTCAGTGAAGGAAGCTATGACTAGCGGGGTTAAGGAAAGGAAAGGAAACAAACAATATACTAAGGGACTAAGCAACGGGTAGTTCTCAGAGGGATCAAGCAAGGAGAAAACAGGTGTGCTGATGATAGGGACTGGGAGGCGACACACCAAGCAACAGTGTAATACAGGAGAGCAAGGTTCTACATGCCAAAGGAAGAGGGTGAACCAGGGAAACCACACACAAAGATAGAGGCTGGAACCATGAGGTAGAGAACAAACAACTCAAGGGGAAAGGAAGTAAAACTAAGCAAGGACAAAAGACTGTAGCTGCAGGGAAAGCTGCAAGGTGTGGCTGGGAAGAACAGTGGGGCTCCAACAGAACACCAGGAGTTGGGGCCAGAACACCAGCAACAGATACTTTCCCAGCCCTCCTTATAAGCAAACTGTAGCCAATCAGAGAGCTGGTGGGCGTGGCTACACATGGGGCAAGAGAGAGAGAGTGGTGGGAAGATCGAAAACACAAGGAAACGATCTCAAGCAAAAAGGCCAGGCAGGCGGCGGCGCTGGGGAAAGAGAAAAGGTGCCACCTACGCCCAGAGGCCAAGGGTTCAGAGCTGAGCCCTGACACACTTAAACCCATGGAACTTGTTGGCAGAGGCCAATAGCATAACGTGTTTCAAGAAAGGATTGGATAAATTCCTTAGAGAATTGGTCCATAAATGGCTACTAGTGAAGATGGTTAGGAAATGCATTTCTGACTGTCAGGGGTTGGGAGTGAATTATGACCTGTTGTAAACTTCCCCCAAGGTGTCCAGAGAGAGGATGCTGGGACAGATGGATCTTTGGTCTGACCCGGTATGGCACTTCTTATAATCTTATGTGCAATCGCATCATTGCTTGCACGCAAGCACAGGGTTCCGGCTGTGGTCCCTTTGAAAATTCAGCACAAGATTTTCAAAATCTGCAAACTTCACAATCTACCATATTTGAGAAATCCTTTATTTGAGTAACTTCTTTTTCAAACTGCTAGAGCACAATTAGCCTGTGGAGCTCATTGCCATATTGCGATGTTATGAAGCCAATAATATACTTGATTTTTTTTTAAAAAAAGGTTAGATGAGTTCATGGAAGATAAACCCAATAGACATGGGCCAGATGGTCAGGGAATGCAGCCACTGACTGTCAGGAGCTGGGAACAATCAACAGGGGATGGATTACTACATATTTCTTCCACTCATCCCCTTAACCACCTGCTGCTGGCCACTATCCGAGACAGGATACTGGGCTAGAGGGACCATTACCCTTGTGCAAGCATTCAACTTCACAGAGAACTCCGTAGGTGGTGGAGGTGGTTGTTAATGGAAACATAACAAATATCTGAATAATCATAACCAAGTAGAATTAATTAAAATTGGCCTTTCAGAGTAAGTTAGTTTCTGGGGGAGTACCCTAGTACAAACATGATCCAAAACTGGTGTTAATAAGAGATGCTGTGACCGATCCTAGCCTCTGCACTCAGTGTGTGTGCCGTACACACAGTGGGCACGGACCTTGCACACAGCCCCCCAAGGACATTGCGCACAGCCCTGCTATAGGAACTAAACCCGGCCCAGGGATTTACGATCAGCCCCATAGACAATAATTGCGATCCCATGCCCTGTGGACTGTGCGTGCATGTGCATGCATACGGAAACCACGCGGAAACTGTGCGGCTCTGCATTGCGGGCACATTGTGCCCTGGGATCACAGCCATTATTGGGAGAAAGGAATCATCACAGACAAATTGAAACATCGCACTGATTGGTATGGGGTAGAAAAGCCAAATGATTCAGAGATGCCATTGTCCCAGCTGATGGCGATAAGATAAAAATGGAAAAGCAAAAAAGCATTTGAAATACGTGCAACTGCCAAATGAAATACAAATGTATGAATTACTGGAAATAAAAAACCATTCCATAACAATATGAGGAAATAAGACCCAAGAACTTTCAAAGATACCCTGCAGAAAGTGGCATCCAAATTACAGCAACAAATCAAATACAACCGCCCCTTCCCCTTATTATCCGGGAGACAAAGTGGTTTGTCTGACTGGGACTGCAGCCGCAATCGTCTAGAAACGGCCTCAGTCTGTGACATTAGCAGTGCTGGCTGTTTATTAAGCAGTTATAGACAGTAAGACAAATCAAGGAAGTAAATAACAACAATTATTAATGGGCTACTATGAATAGTAAGTCAGAAATCATTCAGCTGGGCAGCGACCCGTCTATAATTGAGGTTTGCAAAGTGCCAGGTATATTGCTGGTGCTATATCAACACTTGACAATAATAAACCAAAACAATAAATAATAATAATATAAATAAATAATAAAAGTGCCTTATTCTATTTAAATTCTAATTTTCAAATTTAAAACTCTATACATAAAATATACATTTCCTGAAATGTGTCAATCAAATGAAATTCAGAGGATTTCTTCAGGATTATTTTTTGTTCTACTGCTTGCACCTTAGAGGAACCATTTGACTTTCCACTTTTCCCGAAGTTTAACTTCCAAAAGTATACTGTATACACAATGCAGAGAGATGCAGGACAGAGTTCTGTATGATACATATGGCCATATGGCATCAACAGCAGTATTGGTCCTTGCTGTGGGATAATAAATATTTTGATATACAGTTGTTGTTTTTTGCAAGACTCCTGATCCATATGGATTTTTAATCAAAAAGCATTTGGCTGCCAGGGTGGCCAAGAAAAGACAAGGCCTTGGCACGAGGCCCCAAAGCCACTGGCCCCCATCTGCATAGTATTATCCACATGAGTAGGTTTTCTCCATTGAAATCAACAGGACCGTATGGCGATATTCAGATCTGAAATTATTTCAAATGGATTCCTGTGTAGTTACAACTCTGTACTTGCAATCTTAGTGATTTCCATTTGGAAACTCGTTCGAGTGAATAATTTAATGTAGGCCTGTTCCTTCTGCTTTCCCTCAGAGCCAGCAAACTTCTAAAAATAATTTTATTATGAACAAACTTATAGGGTTTGTAATGGGGCTCTGGGGAGGGGTTGGGGATTTATTTGCTCCAAATATAAAACGGATGGTAATTGTTGTGGCGTAATGGTGTAATATGAGTGACAGAATTGTGCAAACTGACCTCTCTTGTCTCAGAGGACATATTTAACAACTGAGCTTTTCATGCTGGTTCTAACAATACATTGAGAGGAACTCTTCTTCATACGCATGGCACTGCTGCTCTGTTTGCTTGCTTGTTTTTGTAGAAGTTCTTGGCTCAGAACAAAAAGTAAATGACAGCATACATACACAGGTGTGAATCATAAGAAAGTGAGCAACGAAATAACGTGTGGGGTTTTTTAATTATTATTTTCTCTCTCCATCCTTCACTTGGGGTCCCCCACTACCCTGTATCTAAGCAAGTGCCCCTGCAACTCCTCAACTTCATGAATGTATCCCTGTCTCTCCTTATGTTTCCCCTCATCTTTTCTCCCCTCCTGACTCCCTTGTCTTTCCTAGCCCTCTGGAGCAAAGATCTGTCTCTAATTAATGATGTGCATTCCCGGGTTCATTACACCACTGCTCCGGAGTCGGCACTGGCTCCCAATAGCTTTTCGGGCACAATTCAGACTATAAAGCCCTAAACGGCTTGGGCCCCAACTATGGTCCTTTTCACACAGAGACTGTAACACTGATAAAATGGGTGTTAGATTTTATTATACATGTTGCAGGGCACCCATAGAGCACACCTGCAGCCCTGAAACATGTATAATAAAATGTAACCCCCATTTTATCAGTGTTAGAGAGTCTGTGGCCGTTTGCCCGCCCGCACTAGGAATAAGACTCCGACACAAAGGATATGGGTAAAACTGGCCGCGGCTGTTTTATTGAATCCGAATTTAATTAATAACCTGTTAAGAAACAAGACAACCAGTTACGCCAATTGAACTGATGAATAACGGTGGGTAGACTTAAAACCAATTACCCTGCTTCAAATTGTTTCCCATGCCGAATTGTGAGGCAATTAGAATGCCAATTAGATTCTGCTTAAAATTAGACCAAATTAACTTGGGTGAATAACAATAAAGGGGGGAAGGGGTGAAGAGATGCCATAACTCAAACCTTAAACTATCTCTCACCCCCACCCGCGTTCAGTACCATACTTCCAACCTTCTGGATTGGAGATACCAGTCCAATCCCCCTCCAATGGACCGACTTGATCCATTCTTCCGAAGGACAGACGTTGCTGCTGCAAACTTCGGGACCGCTTAAATCCTACCCGTATGCACACAACGCCTGGCCTTCCATCCTGTGATAATTTGGGGCGCCCCTCCCCTAAATTACTCACCAGGTACCCATTGCAGAATGATCNAACCTAACCACCCATGCACCCCCGACATTTCCAAACCCAACAGTGCCATGAGGAAGTCAAAAACCCTTTTTTATAAGGGAAAAATTCCTTCCTGATCCCACAATAAATAGGCGACCGGATTAAATCCACGGCACTAGTCCAGGGGTGGGTGGGTGGGCTTCAGCAGCGCGCCACCAACCAAGTGAGGGGCTGCCCGGCGCGCTGCACCACGTGGCCTCTACCGGCCAATCAGAAGAGCGCATTTTCGCGCCACAAACCCCGCCGCTGCAAACTGCAATCCAAGACAGATTGCAGATTGCTCCTCGTGCGGCCAGCTTGCTCCGTCCCCGCGCGCAGCGGGAAGGAACAGGACGCCACCCTGGTGCCTCATTCCTTTAGAGGCGGGCCCAAACTTCCCCCGCAGCGCACAAGGCGCTTTTCAACCCAGTCAAATCACGGCCGGAAAAGCATGCGCGTCCCCCTTCCGGGCGCATGATTGCCGGGGAGTGTATCGTCCGATCCCGGCTCCCGGCATTTTTTCAAAACAAGCGCGAGCGTGGCCGTGATCGTCTAAAAATAGCCTGCGTGAAAAGGGCCTATCTGAAAGACTGCGTCTTCCCTTTTGTTCTATTGCAGCCTCCGAGGTCAGCTGGGACTGCCTTCTTGCAGGTACTATCTGCCCGTGAAGTTCTTGCAAGGGCACACAGGGGGCGCTCTCGGTGGCTGCCCCACCATTCTGGAACTCCCTCCCCTTCAATATCTGTCTAAGCCCGAGCCTGTTCACCTTCTGGAAGAGATGTGAGGCTTTTTTGTTTCGCCAGGCATTTGACAGTCATCATGGATAGGGCTGGAGGGGTTAGGGAAAAACTTGGTGGGGGGCTTGTGGATTTTTTATGCTGTTTTATGTGTTTTTACATTTTGTAAGCTGCCTGAGCCTATTTGGGAAAGGTGGTGTAAAAACTGAAATGAATTAATTAATTGCTGGTACTGTAATAATAAGAATCAATTTTTATTTTATTTATTTATTTATTTATTTCATAATATTTTATCCCACACCCTCCTGCACCATAGCAGCTTCGGGTGGCGTACAACAATCATTCAAATAAAACAATAAAAAATACCAGCTAAAAATTCTTAAAACTATAAAATAATAAAAGAGCGGAAAGCAATCAAAACCCTCCCCCCCACACCACCCGGTCTCCCTCCCCAAACACCTGGCGGAACAGTCAAGTCTTACACTGTCTCTGAAAGGAGGGGAGGTCCATGGCCAAATGGGCGTCCATTGTCGGGCCTCCATTGTCGGGCCTCCATTGTCGCCACCTGGGAAACCCGGGGGACCTCGAGTCGGGCATCCCTGGCTGACCACAAGGGTCATACCACAGCCCAGGGCATGAGGCGGTCCCGCAGGTAGGCGGGGCCCAGACTGTTTAGGGCTTTAAAGGTCATTACCAGCACTTTGAATCGAGCCTGAAAGACAACAGGCAACCAGTGCAGAGAACAGAACACTGGTGAAATGTACTCGCGATGACCCGTCCTCATTAGAAGACGGGCCGCCGCATTCTGCACCAGCTGCAGTCTCCGATTTGTCACCAGCGGTAGCCCTACGTAGAGTGTGTTACAGTAGACCAATCTCAAGTCCATAATAATAATAATAATAATATAATAATTAATAATAAAAATAATTGCTCTGTTCCTAAACTCAGAGCAAGTTGCATACGGTTTGTGCTCACGTCACATTCCTTATACAGAGGACGCATGCAGATTGTGCACATATTCTTGCAAAGTGTGCATGGTTTAGAATTGTGCTCCAAATCCCTGTAACACATTTTTGGTGACAAGTATACTGTAATAGCTATACAGTGTTATAGCTGTCGGCAGGGGCTACAACAGGTAGTGGGCTTATTACTTGTGGGTATTAGTTACATTTTTGAGTAACCTTTAGGTACCCAAATAATATGCATGATTGAAATGGGTACTCACATGTCTGACCCCAGCCCCCTGGTATTCCATTTTGTGTTTTCAGTTTTCTGGTTCATTTATTTCATTTATTTCAGCCAGCATCTTGGTGGGGAGACTGACTCGAGACTGGTGCCAGTTGGAGGCAGAACTGCGAAAAGATATATTGAGTTTTAGGCAATGTAAATCTGATCTCCGAGCCAGGAAGGAATTGGAAGTAGAGATTTAGCTGAAATTTTGTTCCTAATCATTAAGGGATATGAAATATGTGTTTAGGTTTGACAGAAATTGGAAAGGAGTGGTGCACTGTATTAAAATATGTATCTTAATGATTTTTGGAGGAATTTTGCAAAGAGGCTGAGCTAATACATTATTTACCC
This sequence comes from Sphenodon punctatus, assembly GCA_003113815.1. NCBI lineage: Eukaryota > Metazoa > Chordata > Lepidosauria > Sphenodontia > Sphenodontidae > Sphenodon > Sphenodon punctatus. Next base: position 4,299,505 of record QEPC01014446.1, read on the forward strand.
AGTAACAGGGCAAGATTACTGCATTTCAGAGTATTTGAAATCTTAGAATTTATGAAGACAGGGGAGACAGACCAGACTATTCCCAATTACGTTCCCTCCCCGCCCTGTGGTAAAAGTTATTTCTTCTGTACTTCATTTGTAAAAAAGTGGAAGTCCTTTGTTGTTTTTTTGTGCCTGTCAGAGGGCGATAGAGTGTTAGATCCTAGTTTCATGACCACCAAAGTTAAGTTGAAGATGTCCTTTAGGACTTGATCTAGGTCCCATATAGGTGAAAGACTGGCTGTCCTGTCATATCTCATTGTGGCCCCTACGGTTGGATGGGAGCACCCTCTTGTAGGTTCCATTAGATACCTTTGTATGTGGGACGGGAGTGCACAGGAGGGCATTCTCGGGTGCTGTCCCAGTTTTGTAGAACTGCCTTCCCCAGGAGATTCACTTGAGCCCAGGCCTAACCATCTTCCGGAGACGGCTTAAAACGTCCTTATTTAAGAAAGCGTTTAGTGGGCAGGGATAGGGGCTGGTTGGATTTTGGGGTGTAAAAATTCCAAAAAGTTTTTACTTTTGGTTGTAGGGTTGTGGAGGGAGGGTGGTGTGTTTGAGGTGAGGGTGAGAGTTTTTATTGTATCGATGCCCTCCGCCTCTGTAGGAAGGGCTGCGTATAAATGCAAATAAATAAATAATCATTAAGAGATGGTGGATTTAAATAGGGATAATTACCAAGAACTCTAACGTTACTGCTAACCTTGCCGCCTTTTCATATAAAGCTGAACGTCTCAGACTTATGCATCCTTTGATTCATGTATAAATCCTATTATAATTATTTTAACCGTTTTAAGTTAACTATAAGGTTATGTGTGTATACTAGGGCTGTAGCGGAATATCGCAGTGGTAGTTATTTCCACTGGAAACAGCGCTTCCGCAATTACTGGTAAGGTGTGGAAGAAGCTTTCATTCCGCTAGTTTCATTCCGTTACTTCCGCAGTTCCGCTGATTTCATTCCGCTACTTCCACAGGCTTCACAAAATAGCAGAAATATGACATTTTCACTACCTCCACCATTCTGCCAGCGCCACAAAATAGCATAACAGCGGTTTTCCGATAGTTTCCGCAATTTTTCCACAATTCCGCAATTTTTCCACAATTCCGCAATTTGCGGAATGCCGGTGGAATTAGCGGAATGTCCGCAAAAAAGTCATGATGTGGCGCAGGCAATTTCGAAATGGTGGAATGGAATCGCAGCGCGGTAACTGCTGCTGCCGCATCATCCCTAGTGTATACTATGGCCCTTTTCAAACAGGCCACAGTGGGTGGGGGGAATGGGTGTGCATCCATGGTGGATGGAGGTGGGTGAATGCTCGTTTCCACCGGTGCACACCCATCTCCACCCGCGGAGCAACCGGCATTGGAGCCCATTGCTCTGCATGTTGCTGATAGGTGGAGATGGGTGTAGCATGCCCCTACCCATCTGCCGCGGCATTCCCACAGGCACCTCCACCCCACCCATCTCCACACAGCGAAACTGCATTGAGATGGGTGGGGGCGTCTCGTGTGAAAAGGGCTCATGTCTGGCCATGACGAAAGCCGGTGCCATTGAATAAATCTATTTATCTAGGGATAGTTACTTACTCTTACTTGCATGTATGTCTTGCATGACTATCAGAAGACCAAACTTGTTACTGTTTGTCTGTTTGGAGAATGGGCAAATTATTTATCAGAGGGGCCAGTCCACAATAGACCACGTTATGATACTCAAGCATTTGGCTGAAAAGTATGTGGCAAAGAATAGAAGACTATTTGCTGCCTTTGTTGATTTGAAGACTGCTTTTGACTCAATCAATAGATCCTGGCTGTGACAAAAATTAGAAAAGACATCAATCGATCGTAGATTTTTATATCTTATGATGGCCCTCCATTCCGATAATGTCCTGAGAATTAAGATAAATGGTACTGGGCAGTTAACTAATAGAATACTGTTTGTCTGTTTGGAGAATGGGCAAATTTAGCTGAGGTTCATCTGTTTGGCCCTTCTTATACGGGCAGCGATTGGTGGGGGGATAGGTGAGCACCCATTCCCATCGGTGCACACCCACCTCCACCCATCTCCACCCATCTCCACCCACAGAGCCTACTCCGTTTTTTGAATGGATCCGTGGGTGGAGATCGGTGTGCATCTGGAGCACACACATACCTCCACCCACTGTCTGTGGCGTTCACACGGGCGAACACTGGTGGAACACCCATCCCCCCATCCACCACCGCACCGTTTCCACGAATACTCCACTGGTGGAGCATCCTCCCTCACACCTAGTGGGGGAGGGGGGCATCCATATAAAAACGGCCTTTGTTTTCCCTACCTTCTCAAGGTAAGGAGCATACTCACATGTAGGGTAGTAGACAGAGAAGCAGACTTAGGACAAACTTAAGCTTTGAAGACAAAAGCATATTTATTTATACTCGGTGGTGGTGAGAAACCCGGCATCAAAAATACATAGAGCGAATCTACCCATGAAACTTTATACATCCCACATCATATTGACATATATCAAAATTATATGTCTACATATAATGATCCACAACAAATGACTACTGAGTATTGATCTGCAGCACCAAATAATTTCTTTTCCTATGAAAACAGACCTGCATCCACTGTTTCTCCCATTGCTGCCAATGGGGAAAATACAGTGAATGCAGGTTCCTGCTGATGAATAAAGTTCTGTTTCATTGTAGAGGGAAAATATCTTCTTAGACTATATTAGAGGGGTTTAAACATATAGGACCAGATGGTGTAAATCAGTATAACTCCGATAACTAGTGGATTATCTAGATTGACTTCTGCTATAGTTCATGATGGAAACTTGTACCTTGCGGGGGAAGAATCAAGCCTTTAGCTTTGATACTAGAGGTGTGTACCAGGGACCCATGTCATTTTCTGTTTTTCATTTTTGTTATTTTAAATCTTTCATATTAATAAATATCAAAATTTTGTTTTTGTTTTTGCTTTTGTTTTCAATTTCCATTGGTTTCAATGGAAAACACATTTTTGACTGTAACGTTTTTGTTTTTCATTATATTTGGATGAAACTTGGAAAGATTGTACCTTCAGTGGAAGGCATTGGATAAAGGAATACAATTTTGTAAGCTGTTAAATTGTGTTGTTTTTCAAAAATGTGCATATACATTCCTGGTTGTAACTTCTTTGTATCCCATCTAATGTAGACAAAACTTGGCAAGTTTATACCCCTCCCCATGTTTACTATCTATGCCAACTTTCAAAAGAATTGAATGAAGGGTCCTGGTGGTATAAGTAATTAACCTATAAATGTATGTCTGACTGTAACATGTTTGTATTCGAACCAGTGTACATGAAACTTGTCAGGGCTGTATCTTGAATCTTCAGGATCATCTCTACCAACTATAAGAAAGATGTGACAAAGGGTCCCAATTTTACAAGCCTGCACAGCATATTCAAAGAAGGAACCCATGCCATGCCATGCCATGCCCATGCCAAGTATCTGTTTAGGAAAGAGCCAATAGAGATTCTCTTATGTCCTCTGTCACAGTGCTGTGGGATGTGATGGTGATGGTAATTGGCCAGCCTGGATGTGTAAATCATGTCTTCTGATTTCTGGGATGCTATACCCAAAGTTCCAGTTATGTTCCTTCTATGCCCGCCTCAGAGCCACCCCCATGCCCACTTTGAAGCCACCACTGATTGGTCCTGTAAAGTTGGAAGTATGCAGTAATTGGCCAGTGAATGTGTCTGTCAGTTTGTTGGGTTTCTCCCCATTCTCCCTCCTACAGCCTCCCTCCCTCTGCCATGCCAGGTGCCTGCCTCTGATTGGCACTGCATTATCTGAATAATGGTCCTCAAGGGGACAACTTCAATTGCTTATAAAATTGGGGCCCTTTATCAAATTGACCTGTAGTTTGACAGAGATGACAGGGAAGTTGTGGGATACATTACTCCCAAAGGTCCTGTAAACAGGATTGAACATAAAAATGTTACGGGCAGAAATGCATTTTCAAGTTAATGGCTTATAACATCAGGACCCTTTACCAATTTTTCTGAAACTTGGTAGGATTGGTAATCATATAGAGGGACATCATATTTCCAGGATTCATTCAATTGGAGCAGAATATGAAGAAGTTGTAGCCAGGAATGTGTCTGGAGCTTTTCTTAAAATCACAACGTTCACTTGCTTCTAAAATCGGTCCCCTTTATCCAGTTATTTCTAAATGTGGTACACATAGTGCCCTCTGTTTAGGGGTACAATCTAACCCAGTTTCATCATAATTTAATAAGAAACAAAAAAGTTATAGATGGAAATACGTTTTTCAGTGTATTCCCATTATTTCAAAAACAAACATTTGTTTTCATTTTTGTTTTCATTATTATTATTTTTTGTTTTCATTTTTACAATAACTAAAAAGAAAGTAAAAAAATTCTTTTTCGTTATCATGATAACAAAAATGAATTGCACACCCCTATTTGATACATTTGTGATGTACTAATATTGGACTAGATTCATCTAGTCCAACTCCCTAAAATTCTTGTAGCTCCTTCCCACCTCAAGTTTGGGGGCCTCATATAACTATGCCCCCATTCCCTCCTGTGAGGCCTGACAGAGGTTGAGAGATAGTGACTTGCTCAGGGTCACCAACACCTTGGAAGAGAATTTGAACCCTGGTCTCCCAAGTCTTTATTCATTTGGCTACATACAGTATTCATACAGTAGTTTTATTTATTTATTTATTTAATATATTTATATCCCGCCCCTCCGGCAAGCAGCTCGGAGTGCACAATGGTGATGCATCCTCTCTCAAGCAGGTAATAATCTAAATTCAAAAGCAGGGATTAAGTATTGTGCTCCCCTTCCAAAATCACAAGTCGAGTCCTTCAAACTCCAGTAGATCAAGATGTTGATGAAAGTTGTGTAGTCTCATTCACTGGAGGTTTTTAATAGACTGGACAACTCTTTGCTAGAAATATATAGTCCAGAGAGATTGTGTGATTGCCGTGTTGGTCCGAAGTGACAGAGAGGGAATAAAAATGGCTGAAATGATATCTTTTATTGGAACAACTACCATTGGTGGAAATAAACAAGCTTTCAGGCCACACAGGATCCTTCCTCAGGCATGTAGCATAGCCAGTCAAAAATACAGGGCAGTATATAAAGAGGCAGGAAAGGGTGGTGTTAGATAAGACAAGGTGACTAGTGAGGGGGGTATATTGATAGGGAGAAAGCAACAGACAAAAAACCCGCAGCGGTATAAAAACAGGGCTGTTAAGCATGTGTAGAAGACAGACATGTGGGGGATAAACCGTTACGGTGAAGTTACATAAGAAAGGATCTGGAAATGTAGAATCGACATATGACGGGCACAGAGGAAGAAACAGAGTTAGGAATAATAATATAGAAAATGAAGGAACTAGGTAGACAGAATAAGAAGACAGAAAAAAGTGGGGGTTAGATAAGGTGGTTGGTGGGGGAGATTATAGTGCCAGACTTTAAAAATAGAGCTATAAAGGCAGAGCTGTTAAGGATGTGTATAACTATAGGAGATTGACATGGGAGGGGGCAAAGGTGAACAGCTAGGTGAAATGAAAGTGCATGAAAAGGAACTGGGAACAAGTGACACAAGGTAGGATCTACGTATGACAAGGCCTGTGAGAGGCAGAGAAGGAGACAGAGGTACACAGCAATACAAACAGAATATGAAGAAACTAGGGGTGTGCATGTCATTTTTGTTATTACAATAAAGAAAATTGTTGTTTTCATTATTGTTATTGCAATAACGAAAACGACAAATACTAATAATGAAAATAGAAACAAAAACAACTTTTTGTTTTTGAATAAAAGAGAAAAAACTGAAACGTATTTCCGGATATAACTTTTTTGATTCTTATTCAATTCTGATAAAGCTTGGAGGGCTTGAACCCCCAATGAAGTGCACTATGTGTACCAATTTACAAAACAATTACATAAAGGGAACCAATTTTAGAAGCAATTTAATGTTGTGATTTTAAGAAAAGATCCATACACATTCATGGCTACAACTTCTTTATCTTCCATCCAGTTTGCATGATACCTGTGAATATTATGTCCCTCCACGAGCTTAATACTCCTGCCAATCTTCTGAAAGATTGGTTGAAGGGTCTTGATAGTATAAGACATTAACTTGAAAATACATTTCCAGCTTTAACATTTTTATCTTCCATCTTGTTTACAAGACATTTGGCAGGAATATATCACATACCTTCTCTTTCATCGCTGCCAAACTAAAGAACAATTTGATAAAGGGACCTAATTTTATAAGCAATTGAAGTTGTCCCCTTGAAGACCATTATTCAGATAAATAGCAGCACGTGCAGTGCCAGTCAGAGGCAGGCACCTGGCATGGCAGGGGGAGGGAGGCTGTAGGAGGGAGGATGTGGAGCAACCCAAAAGACTGACAGACAGAAACGCTCACTGGCCAATTACTGCATATTTTCAGCTTTACAGGACCAATCGGTAGTGGCTTTGAGGTGGGCATAGGGGGCGGCCCTGAGGCGGGCATAGAAGGGACATACCTGGGACTTTGGGTATAGCATCCCAGCAATCAGGAAACATAATTTACACATCCAGGCTGGCCAATTATCATCACAATCACATCCCACAGCACTGTGACAGAGGACATGAGAGAATCTCTACCGGCTCTTTCCTAAACAGATGCTTCTGATTTCCCAGTAACAAGTGGGGGAGAGATGTTGGGGTGGTCACAGCACAGAATGAGGATATTTGGTTGACATTTCTGCTGGCCAATTGGCATCACAAACCAATCTTATACCACAGTGACACATAAGAAAATCCCTGGCATAGGCTCCTTCTCTGCATTTTTTCATTTTCATTTCATTTCACCTTTCATTTGTATCCCGCTCTCTCTCACGTACAGCCACTTGAGGCAGCTAACAACAAAGGTAGAAACATACAAGGAACCATATAATTCAGTACAAAACAACATAACCTAAATAATCCATCAATTGTTGCAATATAACATAATCTCTCATCATTAACCATACCCTCTCCGTCCCTCACCTAATTCAATACAACAATAAATCAATATTATTACAATATATCGCAGTTATCCATAGCATCCCATCCATATGCTCCATCCCTGCTGCCACCAGGGAAGGAGCCCATCAACTCCCCCTACCCTCCTGTTCTCACGAGGAGAAGGGAATCTATCATCCACAAACTTTACAATAATACAGCAACAATCTAAATATCAAATACACATTTCTTCTACAAAATCAACACAACATAACCCTTCCATCTTTAATGTAATTCCAAAATTACCCCCTCCCCCCCTCTATCCTAACCCCACCTCCCTGAGCACCTTCCCCTGCTGCCACCAGGGGTTGTGCTGCCACCAACATGTGCTGTGAAGGCATAGAGAATTGGGACCCTTTATCACATCTCTCTGATATTTGGCAGAGATGATCGTGAAAGTGTGATCTGTAGCCATGCCAAATATCATGTACACTGGTTAGACTACAAAGATGTTACAGGCAGACATACATTTATAAGATAATTGGTTATACCACCAGAACCCTTTATCCAATCCTTCAGAATGTTTGGTAGAGATAGTAAATATGGGAAAGGGTATAAACATGCCAAGTTTCAACTACATTAAATGTGAGGCAAAGAAGTTACAGCCTGGAATGTATATGAAGATTTTTGCAAATTAATATAATTGAACTGCTTATAAAACTGGATTCCTTTATCCAATATTTTTGCAATTTGGTACACATAATGCCTTCCATTTGAGGCACATTCTGTCCACGATTCAGCCAAATATAATAGAAAACAAAAAAGTTACAGCAAAAATGTGTTTTCCATTTAAACCAATGGAAAACTAAAATGAAAGCAAAAATGAAAATGAAAATTTGACATTTATTAAAATGAAAATGACAGATTTAAATAATGAAAACAAAAAATCAAAACAGAAAGTGACATGGCCGTGCACACCTCTAAAAGAAACTTGGTAATGAAATGCAGAAGACTGTAAATTACAGATTTTTGTAGTGGCTGGAGAAAGGTAGGTCCTTATTAAGTCCATTATTTTTGATGTCAAAGTTATGAATTTTAGTTCCCAGGTCTGTTTCTTGAGGGTGTTGTGCAGGTTTCCTTTGAGGATTAAGAGTGACAGTTCAGAGGCGGAGTGGTCTTGTTAAGAGAAGTAACTGCCCACTGTGGAGTCGGTGGCTTTGTTCAAAATTGTGTGTCTATGTGAGTTCACATGTAGGTGCAAGGGTTGTGGAGTTTAATCAACGTAGTTTCCATGGCAGCATTTGGTGCACTGAATTAAATACTCTACATTTTGGGATTTGCAGGTGTAGTTCATTCTATTTGGAAGGGTTTTCCATGGGGAGTGGTGGTAGAAATGAGTTAGCAAGCAGCTTTTGCATCTGTTGTTTGAGCATGTTCTTGTTCCCACTGATATTGGGGTGTCTGGCTATTGAGTTGTTGGCTCTGGATGATCAGTTGTGAGAGGTTCAGGGGTTGCTTGATAGTTCGGGGAAGATTTTTCTTATGGTTTTGTCCACATCAAGTATGGGTTGTAGCTGTTGATGATGCCACGTTTAAGTTCAAGTGTGGGGTGGTAGGTGATAACAAGGGGTGTGCAGTTGGAGGGTTCTTTCTTCCTGTATTTTAACAGGTTGTCTTGTGGGATCTAGGTGGCTGGTTCTATGATTCAGTCTGTTGGAGTGTCTTTGTTTTGTGAAAGCAGTTTTAAACCAAGTGGGGTGGTGAGCATCACGGGTCTGATCTTCAGAGCAGATTCTGTGAAATGGTATTCCTCTTTGCCTGAGGAATATACAGTGAATCCTTCTCCACTGCAGGGACATGGATGAGATTATTTATAAGTTCCCTTCCAGCCCCCCAGTTCTATGATGCTGTTATCACATTTTCTTGTTAGAAGCACTGATTTTTTTTAGAGAGAGAGCATGATGTGGACTCATCGCTTATTTCTTTAATGCTCACATTAATCACAGCAGCAGTTTGTTTTATTAACATCATTTCCCTCTTCTTCCAGAACCTTTTGGCTAACAATGGTGGGGGGAGGACATTTCGGTTTCAAGAATAAAATGGGAAGGCTGTTCCTTCGTTTGGTAAAAAGGATAGAGATGCTGAGCAGGCATGGGATTATTGATAAATGTGCGCTACATCAATAATCTATTTTCCATTCTCAGACAAGTGCTATTGCAGAAGTATTTAGGGTAGGGTGGGGTGTTGGAGACCCCTAGGAGACCAAGCAAGGAGAGATGCTTGCCCTGTTCCCAAAGGTATTCTTACCATTAGGGGTTGTGAGAATGCATCATGGGTGTGAGCAGAAGAATGCTGTGAGGGAAAAAGTAGATATTACTAGGGGTGGAACGCGAGACAAATTATTGGTTACCGATTTTATCGGTATCAGATTAATCCGATATTGGATTTAGCGGTATCGGTATATCGTTTTTTTTTAACATTGCTGATTTTCTCGGTTCTTTAACATTGCGGCCGTTGCTAAACGGCATTGATGTTAAAAATCCGAGAGAAACTGGCAATGTTAAAAAACCGATATACCGATAGCAACAATGATCAGTATTATCGGATTAATCCGATATCGACAATTATCGGTATTATTAGATTAATCCGATACTGATAGTCCCACCCATAGATATTACTCTTGCCTGTCCAAGTTACTGAATTTGCTAGGGAAATCCTTGATTTGAAACCCTTCACTGTGTTTTCCTGGAGGACAGACTAGATCAAGTTGGGCCCACTAGCAGCCCACAGACCAGGTTGGGTTCCATCCATTCTGCAGCCTTAAAATCCAATTTCATTAGATATCTCTATGTTTTCTAAATAAAATAAACATTTCCAGACTGATGTCATGCAATAACTGCTCCATACTCTGCATGTTTAACTCACACAGTTCATGCTGATACGTTTGAACGGGTCAGACTACCCCAGGGCTATAGCAATAACATTCACTGGCTGCACAATAAGAATATAAGAAGTGCCATACAGGGTCGGACCAGTGGTCCATCTAGCCCAGCATCCTGTCTCCGACAGTATCCAGCTCTATTACCTCAAGAGAAGGACATATGCAGGTCATGGAGGAGTGACCCATTTTCTGCTGACTGCTCCCAACTACCAGTATCCAGGGTTTAAGCCCCATCAAGCATTTATGACTCTATCCTCTAAGAATTGATCCAATTTCTGTTTGAAGCAAGTTATGCTGCTGATTTTCACAGCCTCCTCTGGCAATGAGTTCCATGATTGTATTGTCCACTGAGTGAAAATGTATTTCCTTTTGTATGTTTTTAAATCTGCTGCCACTTTACTTCAGAAAGTGTCCCCTTGTTCTCTTATTGTGAGAAAGGGCAAAGAACAGTTCCCTACTTACATTCTCCATTCCTATGATTTTATAAGCTTCTATCATATCCCACCCTTAATGACCTCTTCTCCAAGCTAAACAACCCAATCTGTCGAGCTTCTCCTCATATGGAATTTGATCTATCCCTTCTATCATCCTTGTTGCCCTTCTGTAAACCTTTTACAGTTCTATTATGCCTTTCTTGAGATGGGCAACCAGAACTGCACACAATATTCAAGGTGAGGTCGTACCAAAGATTTATACAGCAATGTTATTTATTTATTTACTGATTTATTTCATTATATTTATATGCCGCCCCCGCATGCCTGTGGCATCTCAGGTCGGCTTCCAACATAGTACAAAACAATTTTTAAACATAAAAACCCTACAATATCATTGTTAAAACAGATTTAAATTACTGATAGAAATTCAGTAATTCCATGTTGGACCTCTTTCAGTAATCTTGGATGAATATCATCTGGCTTAGGTGACTTCCTACTGTTATATTATTGATATGCAATAAGACTTTCTGGCATGATGGTTAATTCTAGATAATTCCTCAACAAAAAATAGTTCTGGTGTAGGTATCTCCCCAAGACACTCAACAATAAAAACTGACACAGTGGGTCAGTGCCCATGTGCACACACACCCCATGCCACCCCGATAGTGATGCGCTGAGGGACCGCTCCCCAGCCATTTCCTGTTTCTTAACAATGGCCTTGTCGTTTTTGAGCACCCTCTTTATTCCCTGACCATCTAGCAGACCAACTTCCTTTCTAGCAGGTTTCCTGGATCTGATGTACTAGGGGAAAAAAATAAATTGGTATTGGATTTTGCATCATTAGCAAGCTGTTCCTCAAATTCCCTCTTGGCCCGCCTTACAATGATTGTACACATTCTCTGCCAATTTCCATGCTATTCTTCTACACTCTGATAGTCTCATTTAGGGGTGTGCAGAAAAAAAAATTAGTATTAGTTTTTATTTTAGTATTAGTTATTAAAATCCCATTTTTATTAGTTATTGTTCTATTAGTAGTAGTATTTTAGTTATTCCTATCCCATTGGTTTCAATGGAAAATGGACAGGGCTGACCTAAGGGTCTCAGGGGCCATGTGCCAAGCCTTGCTGCGGGGCCCCAAAGGCCGGCCGGCACTTGCTAGAATTGGGGGGGAGAGGATTTTCAGGGGATGAGGGGCGGCTGGTTACTTACCTGCAACTTGACTGTGTCAGCTCAGCTCCGCAGCGTATAACTGGCCAGGATTCCCAGGAAGTTTACGCCCCCCCCCGAAGAGGACTGACTCGGAGACGCCCGGTGGGGGAAAAAGACAAAAAATGGCAACATCTGTCAGTCTCTAGCCCGTGGTGGTGCGGGCCCCCTCCCCCCGTGGGGCCATGTGCCTGGGCACTGGTGGCACATGCCTCGGGCCGGCCCTGAAAATGGATATCCAGCTGCAACGTCTTCATTTGTCATGACATTTGAAAGGATTGTACCCCTTGCCCAGGGGAACATCCCTACCAGATTTCAGAAAGATTGAATAAAGGGTTCAATACTGTTGAATAACAATACTGTTTGTTCAAAAACATTACAGAACAATGACAATATTACATAGTAGTTTTCAATAGTCTCCATGCCTCTTGAAGACATTTGACCCTGATGACTTCCCTTTTTAGTTTCCCCTTAACTAAGTTCCTCATCTTTGCATACTTCCCTTTCTTGCCACACTCTTGTGGCAGCCTTGTTAGGTAATCTCTCTCCCAATAGCATGTTGAACCTAATTATATTGTAATTGCAATTAGCAAGTGTCTCTGCCACCATTACTCTTCCCACTAGACCTTCTGCTCTGGTCAGGACAACAAGTTCTAAAATACTTTCTCCTCTGGTGGTTTCCAAGACAAGCTGCTCCAGGAAGCCGTCATTTATGGTGTCTAGGAACTGGGTTTCTACAACACAGCCTGAGGAGAAATTATCCTAGTCAACGTGAGGGGGTACTTAAAATCCTTCATTATTATTGCACTGCCAACTTTTGTAGCCTCCCTAATCTCCCTTAGCATTTCACAAACACTGTCAGCATCCTGGTCAGGGGATTAATATAGCTCCACAACTATCAGGTTTCTGTTTAAATATGGAATTCCTATCCATAGTTTGTGTCATTTTATCATTTTTATCATGCTTGGTGCAATTCTATCTTTAATATATGGGGCTACTCTACCTCAAGAGCAATTAACTCTCATTTCTATATATTATGTATCCCAGTATCGCAGTGTCCCATTGATTGTTGTTATTCCACCATATTTCTGAGATGTCTATTATATCAGTGTCTTCACTTAAAGCTAAGTACTCGAATTCCCCCATTTTACTGTTGGGTCTTCTGGCAATTGTAAACAAACATCTAAACATTTTAATATCCTGGTGCTTGTGACTGCAGATTTTGTTTATTTTGGGGGTATTCAAGTTCGTCTGTTCCATAGTAATTTCTCTCTGATTCTTCCGTATCCTCCTTACTAGAATGCACTGTATCGCTACTAATGATGGTATCCCCTTGGGCTGCCTCCATCCAAACATCACGCTGCACAGCAGCTGTCGGCTTTCCCCCCCATATCTTAGTTTTAAAAATTTGCAACCATCTTTTTGATTTTTAGTGCCAACAGTTGGGTTTCATTTTGGTTAAGATGGAGCCCATCCTTCCGGTATAAGCTTTCTCTTCCTCAAAAGATCCCCCAGTTCCTAATAAATCTAAATCCATCCTCTCTGAACTATTGACTCATCCACACATTGAGACTCTGGAGCTTCAAGTGGAAAAGGAATGTTATCTTGGAGATTTTGGATTTCAAATGGCTGAGGCTACCTCTTTGTCTTGTATAGTGGGACAGACAGACTGACTATGGAGATGCTGAGCAGGAAAGGAATGAACAATAGCTTTACTGATAATCATGCTTTACATGAAAAATCAGTTTTTTCCACTCTCAGAAAAGTTCTATTGCATAATTGTTTTGCTGGAGGACAAAATGTGGTTAAGACATTGTCCTGGACTTGGATAATCATAGTGTCCCTCCCAGCCTTAAGGATTTCTAAATTCTGAGTTTAACTTGCCCATTAATTCTGGTTATTTTGGAAGGTCTACATGGACTGTTATAGAGAAGAGCAGGTGGTGTACTGGGAAGGAGATAGTCCTGTGCTGTGGAGGTTGTACCAGCTCATCCCCCTTTGCAAACACAGTCCACAATCCTAAAAAAACAACAGAAGACAATTTGTCCATGTATCATTAAGATAATTGAAATTTATTGGCCTCTTTGTAATTTTCTGCTTTTTGTTTTTGGATGGTAGGGGATAAATCACACCCACAACAGGCGTTGAGGATGTGTTTGTGTCTATTATGTTGTCCTGATAAGGCTGGCCAGTGTTTTTCACCTTCCCGATGCAAGTTATTGAGATTGATTGAAGCACTATGCTTGTCCTATCCGAGGCACTGTGTAATTAATGTTGCATTATGCTAATGTATGCAAATTCAGGAGTGTGCATTTGATTGGGAGGAGAGAGAACAAAAAGGATTAAAGAGTTCACTCTAAAGTACAAATTAATTTATTGCTTTACTAAATGGCCTCTGAGGAAGGAGGGAATGCGTTTCAGGAATGAACAAAAACGGAAACAAGGAAGCTACTGTCTAAATGTTTTGTCTTTTCTTCTGGAAGTGCAGTGTTGTGGCTGGAAGTATGCTCTACTGTGCTGCTGCTTTCAGTATGGTGTTTGTGTGTCTGCAGTTGTACTATGGAAATGTTTGTATTGCTGGAAAGGTGGTGGTGTTGCTGGAGTTGGCTTTTAAAAGTATTCCCTCTCCCGCTGTCTCCGGGCTAGTTGTATGCAGATCCAGTAGGGGCCATGGCCTGGTCCCTGAAGTCAGAGGGGTCCCACAGGGAAGCTAGTTCTGGTAGCCTCCAGATCAGTAGTCCTGAGGCCCCAGCAGGACAAGCTATTTCTGTCAAGCCCTCTCTCTGCCTGCGACTCTTATCCCTTAGGTTGGCACTGGCTGCTCCCTGTCGGGAAGACAAAGGGCCCTTCAGGAAAGGGTTAAAGAGGTCGGTCTATGGAGGGCGGAGCCATGGGAGTCCTGCTTTTTGCTTTTACTCTGGTCCCCGCAAATTCTAAGGCTGGCTCTACACTGCCTCTGCACTCTGCACTCTCTCCTCTTCCAAGGGTGTTAAACGCTTTGATACGTTGCTACCCCTTCAGTAACACTAACTGAAGAAGACTCAAGAGAAGAGGAAGAAGGGTGTTAAAGGGTTTGATATGCAAGTCACAGGAGGAAAACTCAAAGGACCCGAGTATGTTTTAGCCTAAAAAATACTAAAGGGGGACATGATATCACTTTTTATATATATATATATATATATATATAAAGTTTGTTATAAAGAAAATAGAGAGCAATTGTTTTCCATTGCCACTGAGGGGAAAGGAAAGAGGAAATGAGATGCAGTTGCAGAAAAGCAGATTTAAATTAAATATTTGGGGAACAAATCCTATCTATACGAACAGATGGGCAGCAGAAGAAATGTCAGGGAAGGCTGTAGAATCTTCATGGAACTGGATATTTTTTGGGGGGGATGATTTAAATTTTTTTTAAAAAAAAATTCTGCATTAGGGCAAAGGAATGGATTTGATTATCCTTGATGTTTCTTTCAACCATATGATTCTATATTTCTATTAAAACCCATTTTTTGGGATCCACACTCACACAGCATGAAACGTTTTGAGATCCCTGAAGTGTGGGGCTTTGAGGGTTGGAGTGTTGAGGGATGAAGTGATATGTGGGATTGCAAATTAGCTTCCTTTTTATAGCTTGCTGCTCAATGAAAGAAGTGGGCAGGAGAAACTTTAAAGGCTAGAGAGAAGGAAAGGATGGGAATTTTCTTACATAAGAACACAAGAAGTGTCATACTGGGTCAGACCAATGGTCCATCTAGCCCAGCATCCTGTCTCCGACAGCGGCCAATCATGGTGGCTTGGGAAAAACACCCAACAGGTCACAATGGGGGATCTATTCCCTGTTGTTTTCCCCTAGCTCCCGTCATGTTCCCTGATCCTGTCTGACTAATAGCGGCTAATGGATCCATCTTCCAGAAACTTGCCCAAACCTCCTTCAAACTCAACTATAGTACTGGCCCTTACCACAGCCTCTGGCAGTAGATTCCACAACCCAATTATACGCTGAGTGAAAAATATTTTCTTTTATTTGTTTTCAACTTGCCACCCATGAGTATCATAGAGTGTCCCCTAGTTCTAGTACTAGCTGAGAGGGTAAATAACTGTTCCTTGTTTATTAGTTCCACACCACTCATGATTTTATAGACCTCTATCATATCTCTTCACAA
>QEPC01014446.1:4317628-4362537 GCA_003113815.1 Sphenodon punctatus
TTAACACACAATTCAGTTGTGGAATTTGTTGCTAGAAGATGTGGCCAAAGCCAGTAGTATAGCTGGGTTTAAAACGGGATTAGACAAATTGAAGTTTCTGGAGGCTAGGTCCATTAGCAGCTATTAGCCAGAGGTAGGTTTGGGGAATGTTGGGTGCTGGGGATAAACAACAGGAAATGGATCACCCCATTGTGATCTGGTGGGTCCTTCTTCCAAGCGACCGAGATTGGCCACCGTCTGAGACAGGATGCTGGGCTCGGTGGAACATTGGTCTGACCCAGTCTGGCACTTCTTATGTTCTTATGAATCGGCAAGCATTGTAGCAATCTTTGCAAGTGATGGATTTGCATGCAAGAGGAGCTCAAATTTATTACTATGTTTGAAAATACATGGGGTTAAATTTGAAATGACTGGGCACTAGTATTTCATCTTGGTTCTACATATAATGCATGAGTATTTGGATCATGTTGTTCACTGACACCTCAGTAGAGTTATCCAATAGGACTGTATGTGTGGACAGGTCTGCATGCCTTCTGTAGGAGTGGCCTATCTGGGAATTAGCTCTCCTGTACCACACTCAAAACTCAGTAGTGCTCCTGGAGGGCCAGCGTTGATTCCCTGCAGGGATAGAATTTAGACCGGGCCTCCTCCAATTCCCCTTATTAGCCCTCCACTGAAAAGTTTCCAGATGGGGCTTTTCTCTAATAAAGTGGGTCCCTCAAACATCGTTAACTCCCTCCTGGTGGCAGGCCTCTATACTCTAACCAGTATGCTCAGTCTTGGCCAGGCCCTCTAACCCTTTCCTGCAGGGCCTTTCATCTTCCCCACAGGAAGCATCCAGTGTCTCCCTAAGGGATGAGAGTTGCAGGCAGAGAGTGGGCCCCACAGAAGACCTCCTGGATTAACAGAGTTCCTCCTGGCTTTGAGTTCTTAGCAGGGCCTCTAGGCCATTACCTTCAGAAGGCCCAGATCCCCCCTTCCCTTCCCCCCCCCCTTCAGGGTGGTGGACCAGTTTGGATGGTCTGTCCCCCGGAGACAAATGGATCCAACAGGATTCCAGAACTCTCTGGGGGATTTACCCACTGACCTCAATGTCCTCCCTGTCAATGCCTTGGTTGATTTGTGATACAGCATTTTGACTCAGGCTATTGACATGGTGGCACCCAGGTATGGCAGCACAGGTCTCCCTGGTATACAAAGGACCTGAGGCTGCTAAAGCAAGAGAGTAGGCGGTTGGAGTCCAGGTGGTGCTCGACTCACGTCGAAACCAACCGACTGTGGCATAGACTGTTTTAAGGGTCTATGCTGTGGCTGTAGTGGCAGCGAATGAAGATTTCTTCATGGCCCTCATACCTCGGCCTCCCGGCTGATATGCCTTGCCAGGGTGTCCCGGATAACATCTGCAAAGTACGGTCCAGCAGAGCTCTTCTGGCTGGTGAAACGCTTATTAAATTTTGGCTGTTTCTGCCAAGTGTTAGAGGCATTGGCTGCTTGCTGTGACGAGTTTGTCACCTACTTTGCAGGTCAAGTTGCTCATATTTGGCTTGATTTGGGTGCTGCTGCTTTGCGTGCAGGGTCAGAGTCTGGGGTCGAGGAGGGTCGGTCTTGTCCATTTTACTTGGATCAGCTTCTATCGATCTCACCCACTGAGAATGTGCTTGGGTGTGTGTGCGGCCAACCAGTTGTGAACTAGATCCTTGCCTGCCCTGGCTGGTAAAAGGCAGCCGGGAGACATTGGAGGTTTTGCTGGGTGGGGTTGTCAATGCCTCCCTTTGGGAGGTCAGGGTGCCTAATGGCCTTAAAACTGCAGTTGCCCATCCCCTGCTCAAGAAACCATCCCTCGATGCCGACTCCTCTGCCAGCTATTGCCCTGTCTCTTACCTCCCCAGGGAAGGTTATTGAATGGGTTGTTGCCTAGCAGCTCATTGGATTCCTGGACCTATGTCAGTTGGGCTTCCATTCTGGACATGGCACCAAGGCTGTGCTTGTGGTCTTGGTTGATGATCTCCACATGGAAATTGACTGGGGAAATTGTACACTGCAGATTTTGTGTACTGTTGATACTTTGTTACTTTGTATTTTTATACTGTTGGTCATAGGATGTTGTTGACAGGGCTGGGGGACCTGGTCAGGTTATGTGGGACCACTCTTGAGTAGTTCTGCTCATTCCTGACTGGGAGAACCCAGAGGGTGGTGATGAGTAATGGCTCATTGTCCCCTCAGGTGCTCCTATGTGGGGTCCCACAGGGTTCCATCTTTTCTCCACTCCTGTTCAATGTGTATATGAGGCCACGGAGTGAGATCATTCAAACATTTGGAGTGAGGTGCCATCAATATGCTGATGACACTCAGCTATATCTCTCATTTCATCTGATCCAGGTCCTGCAGTCTTGGTGCTTACCCAGTGCCTGGCTTCCATTGCTGACTGGATGTGGGCAGGCCGATTGAAGCTGAATCCAGACAAGACTGAGGCGATGATGGTTGGCCATCCATGTGACCTGGGAGATGTAGGGACCCTTGTTATTGATGGGATGCATCCTCCTTTGGTCACTCAGGTTCACAGCTTTGGGGTGCTCTTGGATCCACTGCTGTACCTGGATTGTCGGGTTGCGGCGGTGGCTAGGAGTGCCTTTCACCAATTACATCTGGTGAGAAGGCTGCAATTGCTTTTTAAAATCAGATTTAGATTTGGCTACTGTCATCCATGCCTTTGTAACCTCACGGCTAAAGTACTGCAATGTGCTGTACTCGGTGTTGCCCTTGAAGACTGTTCGGAAGCTGCAGTTGGTGCAGAACGTGACGACCCATCTTCTTTTGCGAACGGATCACCAGGGGCACATTTCACCGGTGCTCCAGAGTCTTCACTGGCTGTCGATAGCTTTCTGGGCATCATTCAGGGTGCTGGTTTTAACCTATAAAGCCCTAAACAGCCTAGGCCCCAGGTATCTGAAAGACCACCTCCTCCCTTATGTCCCTTTGCGGCCCCTGAGGTCAGTTGGGGATGCCTTCTTGCAGGTGCCACCTCCCCGTGATGTTTTTACAACTAGGGTGTGCAGGGAGGTATTCTTGGTAGCTGCCCCATTATTATGGAACTCCTGCCCCTTCGAGGTCCGCCTAAGCCCAAGCCTGGTCATCTTCCAGAAATGATGTAAGTCCTTTTTATTTAGCCTGGCATTTGGCAGACAGGGTTAAAGCTGCCAAATGGGATGGTATTGGATGGGAAATTTAGGGAGGGCTTGGGTGGGGTACTAAGGTTTCTTTAATTGAATTTAATAGCCTTTTTATTCTATTTTTATGATTGTAAGCCACCCCGAGTCTTCAGGAAAGGTGGCATAGAAATATGAATAAATGAATAAAATAAATAGGCAATATATCCACTTTATCCAGTCTTGGCCAGGCCCAGGGATCTAGGTTCCTTGTGGCTACACAGTTGACTTCACAATGTCTCTGGCTTCTTCTGAACCTTAGTGAAGGATCAACTTCACTTTTGGATCCCACACTTTCTGTCCTCAGCTGTGTCGTCTGCCTCCGTTGCACCAGTATTCAGAGAGCTAGCTAGCTAGCTTGGCGGTTAACAGGTCAGTCCCACTAAGCCTCTAGCCTCCAGCAGGTCCAGAGGCGTTCTCCTTGCAACCTTTCAGTTCAGTTCCCCCATGGTAGCTTCCGGCAGGGTTGTCCTTTTATGCTCCTCCTACTCACTGGATTGGCTGGAGGATCAATCCTTTAGACTCAGCCCTGCTTCACTTGTACTGGCAGCTAATTGCCTAAGGAGGCTAATTGCCTGCTAACTGGCACAGGAAAGCCCTTCTGGACTGCAGCTTGCTAGCAATATGCTGTATGCTGGTTATAGCCAGCCATTCTGTTACAGTATGATTCCCAATATGACTCCCATATTTCCCATCACAGCCCAGTTTCAGCCCTTGTTCCGTTCTTGATGTTATTCCCCCCAGCCATTGTTTCTTCTATTAATTTTTTCTTGAAATACATTTTACTGGTTACCATACCACAATTTATCATTTTATACCAATTTACGGTACTTACCGTGTACCGCCTTTATCCTGGTAAAATGGGTATGTGCAAAATGCCACTTTAAGCATGCACATTACTGGGATGAGCGCAGTACACAGTAAGTGGTACGTGGTAAATCGGCATATGGTAAATTATAAATTGCGGTAAATGGGTCATAGTAAACATAGTAAACAGTATTTCAAGAAAAAATTCTTGGCCAAGAATTATCTAGATGATAACAGACAAACTCGAGATTGAGATTTGGCCCTAATGAGGATGTCCTTTCCAACTGGCATATTATTTTACTGTTTCCATTTAACATCCTCACTGGTCCTTAACCTTCTTTCATTCCAGTGTTCTACCATACTCATTCATTTGTTCTTTTAACAATGAAGCTATACACCTCTATAAAGGGCTTCATAAAGATGGAATTATAGCTCTCTGTAATACATTTCAGTCTCTCATTTACCATCTAGGTAAGTTGCAGTGCTTTACAGTTCCAATATTGTGAGGCAAAAAAAGACTTTCAGTCTTGGTAGATTTATGTTTTTAAAATTGAGAAATGCTGAGAGAGATCATGTAAAGTCAATTACATTTCAAAACAAAAAACCACCCCACAACAGTGGCAGAAACAAGGAGGAACTATAATAAAGGAAACTTCAGTAATATTCAAAATACTGGCTGCATAATGGCAGGAGCTTTTAGCTATTGTACAATGAGGATGTCTTTATAAAGGCTGGAGCAAGTTTCATTGTGAGGCTCTGTCAGGAAAGCTCGGGCAGCCTGGAACAGAAGGGGAAAAAAAAGACTTCTTCCTTTTGATTTTCTCCATGTATTATTAAGAACAAAGTACACCCAACTGTACACAATATAAAGCTGTATTTCTGGCCTGAGTTTCTTTCTGGTGACATGTTCATACCACTTGAGTATTGATCTCATGGTTTATATTGTCGTCAATATAAATGCAGTCTTACCTTGTAGAATTGGGTATGGTTTATTGTTTCGATAGTCTTTTAAAATGGGTAATAACTCATTAAAACTTTGAGCTTTGTAACTTTCTTACCTCGGTGCGCTGGTAAAACGTATGAGCAATGCATATAAGCATGTGATGGAGATACGCAGATTAATCTACAGGGTGTTTTTAAATCTCACAGTTGTCCCAGGAAATCTAGATGGTAGAAGAGGGGAAGAGACTGCAGTGGGAAAGCCTGGAAGAAGGGCTTGGAGGACTTTGTAGTCTCTGTTGCAATAAGGAACAGATTTAGACCACAGCTCTTAGGTGATGACTTCACAGGGGCCCTACTGCAGTGTGAGTCCGGGGGATGCTATGGCCAGAGTTGCTTTGAGGATTTTGAAATACGAGCATTGCTGCCTGTAGAAAGAGTGCACACACTCCCACCCACTGCATAAAGACTGTGGTGTGGAGTTGCCATTACTGGTTTGTAAGGTATTGTGTAAAGCAGAGCTTGATACCGTGGGTAATACCTGCATTTTCAAGTACCAAGTTGGGTATCCGATGGGCTACTTGATTACCAATCGGGTACCCAACTACATGAAAAACTGGTCATTTCCAGTACCAAGTTTTTGATTTCTTGATTACCGATTGGTAAATCAGGATTTTTTGTAAGGGAGGGGGGAGAAAAAACAGGTCCAAATTTCGACATTCTGGAACATCGGGGACTCAGAGTCAAAATCCGGTACTGATCAGTACCCGATATTTCCAAGTCAATTTGGGTACAGACAGTTCAATGGGTATACCCAATTTCGTGGGTACTCTCATTTCAGCTCAACAAAAGGACTGCATTAAAGAGAACAAACTGGAGTCAATACCTAGTGCTGTTGTAGTGTTACATAAAATAGTTTAGTGGTTAAATACAAAATCAGCCTAACTTAATCTACAGAATAGCTTAACTCATGACCTGTAATAGAGCTGTTATGGGTAAACAGTGCGTAATGTATGCATTTTTGAGCAGTATATCAGGTGCCTGATTGGTACCCAAGCACTGAGTTAGGCAATTACCTGACAATACTAGGTATTACTGAGTTACTGATTTACCAGTTGGTAAAATGGTAAAGAAATTGGTACCAGAAGTAAAAAAAAAAAAAATTGGGACCAAAAATGGTAAATTGGTACATCAGGAAACCTGTTGAGCAGCAACTGAGTACTGGTTGGTACCCAATGTTATTAGGTCACAACGGTTTCAGTGGATATACCCAATTCTGCAGATTCTCATTTCAGCTCTAGCCTGCACTGAGCTTGGCACCTTTTGAGAAGCCCTGCTAACTTGAACCAATCACGGCTGTCTTATAGGACAGAAGAAGAAACAACCTGTCCCTGTAATGGACCCAGGGAAGACTTCAGTGAATCCAGAATCACTCAAACAGGCCACAAAGGGCCCTAATTCTAGGGTTAAAAATGGACATTACACTGATATGGGTTGCCACCATGAAACATACACCAAATGTGGCCCAGTTTTCATTTAGTCTCTTCCCTGTTCTTGGGTCTGACCTCTGGATCCAGTTCCTACCCCCAAAGCACTAAAAGACTGAGCTTGGGGTAGGAGAGCAGAGATGAGGGCATGTGGCCAAGGGCAGAGGACTGATCCATGATCTGGATTCTCCTCTTCCTGAGCACATCCTTTAAACAGCCCCACCCACAACTCCTATGTAGCTCTCGGAGCTTGTATTCACTTTCAAAGTGGCCTATGGGAGGGAAAATTTCCCACCTCTGATCTAGTGTAAAGTGTAATAACACCCACAGGCATTTCGATATGTCTCTTTAAGAGACTTCGATGTGTCTCTGAAGTCTCTTGGGGGAATTCAACATTAACGTCAATGCTGACCTTGTGGGGGCAGAGCATGAGTTCATGGCTGCTATGGCAACCATGGAACTGTCCCAGAGAGTTATCGGCCTGACACACCAGGGGGGACATACTTTAGACCTTGTGTTTTGGACCGGCCTTGAGACGGGTGCTCCATTAGTGGGGGAGTTATCAGCTGTACCCTTGTCATGGACGGACCATTACCTCCTGCAGGCCTTGCTTCTGGCGCATGTCTGCCCCCGGAAAGGTGAAGAACCAATTCGGATGGTTCGCCCCAGGAGGCTGATGGAACCTGATCAGTTCCAGAAGGCTTTTGGTGAGTTTTCCTCTGACCTTGATGACTGTTCCATCGATGACCTCGTCATGTTATGGAATACCTTGCTGATGGAGGCCATTGATGGGACAGCTCCTAGGCGTCCACTGCCCAGGCAACAGCTCTGCAGGCCTTCTTTGTTCTCCGAGGAACTGAGAGAGCTGAAGCGAGAAGGGCGGCAGTTGGAGTGACGGTGGTGTTGTTTGCGTACTGAAACCGATAGATTGTATCATAGAGCCAGTTTATGGGCCTATGCCATAGCTATGCAGGCAACAAAAAATGAGTTTTTTGCTACCCTCAGACCATCCGCTAAATCCCATCCAGTGGAGCTTTTCCAGGTAGTGCAGGGGCTGGTCAGTCCGCCCTACCTCTGCCTTGGAGTGGAGTAATCTACTGCTCACTGTGACATGTTTGTGGATTATTTTGTGGATAAAATCACTCTGATTCACCATGACTTTGATGCCACAATTAATACGTATGGGGAACTGGAGCTTATGGAAGCCTCGTCTTGTCCGGTTTTGTGTGATCAATTTCAGTTCATGACACCTGCTACTGCGGTTGATGTTCTTGGGGCTGTTAGGGCCACATCTTGTGAATTAGATTCTTGCCTGTCCTGGCTGATTAAATCTTGCCAGGAGATAATGGGGCCATTGCTGGCTGGGTTGGTCAACGCCTCCCTTCGGGAGGGCAGAGTGCCAACTGTCTCAAAGGGGCAGTGGTTCGGCCTCTGCTCAAGAAACTATTGCTTGACGTTGACTCCCTTGCCTGTCTCTTACCTTCCCTTTTTAGGGAAGATTTATTTATTTATTATTTATTTGATGATTTATTTATTTATTAAGATGATTGAACGGGTAGTGGCTCAGCAGCTGCAGGGACATCTTGACCGCATCGGTTAGCGGGACCCCTCTCAGTTGGGATTTTGTCCACGGTATGGCACCGAGATTGTGTTTGTGGCTTTGGTGGATGATCTGTGCCGGGAAATGGACCGGGGTCATTTGACCCTGTTAGTTTTATTAGATCCTTCAGCTGTATTTGATCATGAGATGTTGGTGACGCGCCTGCAGGACTGTGCAGGGGTGGGCGGGACTGTTCTTGAATGGTTTCGCTCTTTCCTGACTGGTAGAATGCAGTGAGTGGTTCTTGGGGAGTTTTTTTCATCATACCAAGACCTCTCGTGTGGAGTCCCACAGGGCTCGGTTTTGTCCCCTCTCCTGTTCAACATATACATGCAGCCACTCGGTGAGGTGATCAGGAGGCTTGGCGTGCGGTGTCATCAATATGCTGATGACACCCAGCTGTATCTCTCTTTTTCCACAGACCCAGGCTCTGCAGTCTCAGTGCTTACTCAGTGTTTGACGGCTGTGGGGGACTGGATGAGGACTAACCGACTGAAGTTGAATTCCGACAATATGGAGGTGATGTTGGTGGGTAAGGTGCTGGAGATGGTGGCCCCCATTATTGGCGGGGTCTGCCCTCCATTGGTATCCCAGGTACGGAGTCTGGGGGTGCTCCTCGATGCGCAGCTCCATCTGTACGTCCAGGTGGAGGCTGTGGCAAGGAGTGCCTTTCACCAATTACATCTGGTGCGACAGCTTCGGCTGTTTGTTTCAGGCTCTGACCTGGCCACCATCATCCATGCTTTCATCACCTCCAGATTGGACTATTGTAACGTGCTCTATGTGGGGCTACCCATGGTGACGGCTTGGAAACTGCAGCTGGTGCAGAATGTGGAGGCCCGTCTTCTGGTAGGACTGGGTTGCTGGGAGCACATTACACCAGTGCTCTGCTCTCTGCACTGGCTGCCGGTGGTTTTCCGGGCCCAATTCAAGGGGTTGGTTTTGACCTATAAAGGCCTAAACGGCCTAGACCTTACCTATCTGTGGGACCGCCTCACTCCCCAGGTGTTGGACTGATCCCTGCAGTCATTAGGGGGTGCCCTGCTCGAGGTCCCCCGAGTCTTCTGGGGGGCCACGCAGGGGAGGGCGTTCTTGGTGGCCGCTCCATGTCTGTGGAACTCCCTTCCGGTGGAGGCCCGTTTGGCCCCGGATCTCCCCTCTTTTCAGAGAAGTTGTAAGACCTGACTGTTCCACCAGGCATTTGGCTGGGGAGTTGGGTGAGGGGTGGTTTGTTGGGTAGCGTTTATTTTTCTTTTTGTTTTCCTTTTAGTTATTTTAAATTGTTGTTTTAATGTTGTTTTAAGGTTTTGCAAATTGTAAGCTGCCCTGAGCTTTCTGTGGCAGGAGGGGCGGGGGTAGCAAAATTTTAATTAATAAATAAAGAAAGAAAGAAAGAGAAAGAAAGAAAGAGAAAATATTTCTGAACCAAGCCCTCAGGCTGTTGGTCACCAACACTCCCTCCCTTTCTCCCTTCTCTTTTCTCGCCCTCAGCCTCAGTCCAGCACCCTGGAATAAGTTTCCAGGGCCGGCCTTACTCTGTGACTGCACCGGAATCCACTATTTTCTCTACTTCCAGGGACACTGCAGCGACTCCTGTTTTCACTAGGGTAGGGTGCAACGCTCCCCCTGCCTCGCAGTGGGTCCCCAAACATGGGGTAAAAACAGAGAGTTTCCTGGTGCAGCCCATGGTAGGAAAAAGCAGCCCCCCCGCCTCCCCCCCCCCCGGGGTTGGGAAGAGGCACCAAACAAATGTGCCCGTGATCAGAGAGCCACCTTGCTGCCTGCATCTCCCAGGTAAGGCAGGGAACGCAACAAACATGCAGGCAGCCAGCCCTGCCCTGCTCCCTGCTATGGCGAACACTACAGCATGGTGGGGGCCCTAAGGTGTGGATGGTGGGACCAAACAAACACGCTGCCCCTGCGTTGGCCCACGTGGGAGGCCCTGGGCCTGATCTGCCCCTCAGATATTTTCCGAGGATGCAGCCTGGGCCAGTCCTGGGCCAACATTTGGCAACGCAGAACCATACATGTGAGTGAGTCCCAGCAGGCCAATGCAGACCAGTGTTGCATTTGTTTTTACACAGGATCACCTCAAGGGCTTTGTGGAGGGTGGCCCTCGAAGGGGTGGAGTCATGGGGGAGGGGCCACCAGAGGCCCCACATTTTATTTTCAGCCTGGGCCCCCAAAATTCTAAAGCCAGCTCTGTAAGCTACCCAGGGGAGTTGGGGAATCTCCCTCTTTGGATATTTTCTAAACACAGCTTATTGGGCATCGTGCTGTAGACAGAGGATATCCTACCTTGGAATGAGGGGGGTTGGTTAGATGGCCCCTGAGTTATCTCCCAGTCCTACAGTTCTGTCTGCAGACTTGCTGTCCTTTCGTAACATTCACACACTGCATTAATAAGGGTAACGTAACCATGAGTGGTACCACCAATGGCCCCTCACCGTACCACACATGCATGTTACCCGTTACTAACATAATAAGCTGGGTGCTTGTAAGGGGTGACAGTTCTACAGCAATTCACCACACACTTCTGAGTTTTCAAAGATAACAGATACTACGGAGTAAGTACTTCAGGGTGTTGCACTCATTGTAATGTTTAAATAGGGCCTAACTGAGGGAGGCTTCACAGGATAAGATTCACCTCACAACACTGACTACTTAAAGGGACACTGCTTTATTTTTAAATGGCTGTATTTATTTATTATACACATATTCGGTTCTCATAGAGACCCCTTTAAACAGTGCACACGTCTTTAAAAAATAAAAATAAAAGACACTTCCTGAGATTTTTCTACGGAGAAAACTTCTACACAGAAGAACAATGAAAACACTAAATGCAAAAGTGCCGTCATATGCACAGAATAAGCAAATTGAAAAATAAAATCCCTGCTGACTCCTTCAGTCTAGTCATTAGTTGTAATTATAGTGGGTGCATATATATATTTTTTTTCATGACAGGAATGTGATTTTCTAATGGGACAGGACCTCTTTTAATTGGAAGTATTGGAAGCATTGCCTTTTAAACACTATGATGCATTTTCTGCAAGATTTCCTAAGGCAGGGGACATGTTCTGTGCACATAACTCATGTTAGCTGTGAGAGGAAAACTAAATAAGTGTACTGGGAGACTTGAAACAGAAAATCGAAAATCTTGTGGTACTTTCTTGAGCCATTATGCAATTTTTCCATAGACCTTTTATGTGCAAATTAGGATACACAGTGAGCAGCCGAATCAAACAAATTTCAAGTTCCATCTTCACACAGACACCTGTGATTGCCTGAGGCTTGGATGAGCTTGCTAATGTGCACAATGTTAAGTATAAACCCAGAGAAAAATATGTGTCCCCTTTGACTCAATCAAGGTCTGGCAACATGAATGCGGTAGATAACACCTAACTGTCCCAACGCACCAAACTACAATGGGACACACAGTTTTTTAAAATTCTCCATGGACCAGAGTATTCTGCATGGGGGTAGGGGAGACAGACACTGGGACTGGTCAGGGGGGGAGGAAGCAGGTGAAGAGTGCCAGGGGTGCTCTGCTTTGACCACTGGGAGCGCTCTATGAGGGGTAGTGGGGAGCATGCCAGGAGCACACTCAGAGGTGCAAGATCCAGCAGGCGCATTATTTACCATAGTCTCATCCGAGATCGGCAGGCCTTGCAATAAAATAAGGTGGGACACATTAAAGGGGAGTCCAGGGTCTGGAAAAAAGGGGGCACAGGCTGGAGCTGGACTGCAAACTGGACGTTCCTCATCACTGGTCAAGAAGGGTAACTGCCACATTGGTCCCAAATGTAAGAGATGGAGACAAAGTGGTTCAAATGATCTCTTTTATTGGACCAACTTCTATAGGTGAGAGCATGCAAGGCTTTTTACAGGGCTCCTCCTCAAGCAAGTAAAGATTCAGAAGAACTATAGATTGAGGAACATATATTTTCCTTGCATTTATTCAGTCTGTAGTTCTGATGCTACATTTCTGAGGAAGAGCTTTGGGTGGCCCCCAACTTGCATACTCTTGCCAACAGGAGTCGGTCCAATAAAAGATATAGTTTAAACTACTTTGACTCACCTTCCTACACATCTTTAGACATAGCTTGCAATAATCCTCCTGAAGCTGTTCTAGAATACCACCTCTTGGTGTCTTCCTGAGGTTGGATTATCCACTTCTTTCCTGCAGGAAGTGTAACTTCTCTGAGCATCCTGGAAGATTTGTTGTATATCCCGGGTGATAGTTTAAATTTATTGCTAATATTTGTGTGGCCTTGAGGCAACAGCTTTGCTGACCCCTGTGGAATTCTGGCTGAAAATCGCTCATCCTCAGACATACAGTTGATCCTCAAACCCCTGAAGCTAAACACTACACAGAATTCTTAATTCGGAAACTCCAGAGTTTCAGAAAAAAGCCACACACAGTTGCTCATCTCCACAGATGTATTAAAAAAATAAAATAAAACTTGAATAGAGCTGAGACGAGTACCCGCAAAAACTGGGTATACTTGAATTTCCTATACCAGAATCAACAACATCGGTACCTGATTGTGACCCGATTCGGGTACCTCCTATCCCGGAATGTCAACTTCTGGTTCTGACTT
Source organism: Sphenodon punctatus (assembly GCA_003113815.1). Lineage (NCBI taxonomy): Eukaryota > Metazoa > Chordata > Lepidosauria > Sphenodontia > Sphenodontidae > Sphenodon > Sphenodon punctatus. The sequence goes on from QEPC01014446.1 coordinate 4,330,269, forward strand.
TTTGACTTGCATGTTTATTTTATTTTATTTTTATTCTGTTCCCATTAAAAAAAAATATTATAATAATTCTGTCCCAGAAAACTGACTTCCAGTCCTGTTTATTTTTAATCCTGATTTTTCAGTTTTCTGACCCAATTTACCAATCAGTAATTGAAAAAATGAAAAATCAGCACCAGAAGTTACTGACTTCGTGGATTTCTGGGTACCTTATCGGTACCCCAGTAATCTTTTGAGTACCCACCTGAAAATTCAGGCATTGCCAAAGGGTACTAAATTTAGTACCTGCTTCAGCTCTAAGTTACTTGAAACAAACAATGTCAAAGGTGGCACAGAGACAGAACAGGACAAGAATGGAACTGAGGCCCTCAAACTTTGATAAGAGGAGGTCATTAGTTATTTTAGCGAGGGCAGTTTTTGGTTGAGTGGAGAGGGTGAGTCAAGGGAGGAATTTGGTAGAAAGAAAATCAAGACAGTGTGTATAGACAGCTCTCTCCAGGAACTTGGAAGTAAAGGGGAGGAATGAAATAGGGTGATAATTGGAGAGATTGGAGGGGTCAATAGTGGCCGCCTTAAGGATAGAGGAGACAGTAGCATGTTTAAAATCTGATGGGAAGGGCCTAGAAGAGAGGGAAATATTGATTATATGCATCAGAGGGGGCAATTGCAGTTAAAAGATGAGAGGAGATGGAGCCAAGGGTGCAGGTAGAGGGACTGGATGAAGAGAGGCGAGAGGTGATCTCATCAGCAGAAGCTACAGAGAAGGAGGATAGAAGACATGCAGGAGGGGGAAGAGTTGGGAAGGAAATGAGGGAAGGAGAGCAGTGAGAAGCAATGTGAAGGCAGATGTAATCAATCTTATTGTTGAAAAAAGAGAGAAGATCCTGTGCAGAGAGGGCAGAAGGGGGAGGATTCAGAAGGGAAGGGAAGATTGAGAAGAGATTGAGAAGACATAAAGGGGTTGTTGGAGTGAGACTCAATCAATTTGGAGTAGTAGCATTTTTTTGGCCAGGGAAAGGGCATCGCTAAAGGAAGAGTACAAACTTAAAGTGGAGGAAGTCGGCAAGCTCTTGATACTTCCATGAGAGGCGCTCAGTGGCACAATAATAGGATTAGAGGTGGCAGATGGTGGGGGTGAGCCAAGGGCAGGGGCTGATGAGTTGGGTAGGACGACATAAGAAAGGAGAGGAAAGGGAATCAAAGGTTAAGGAAAGGTATGTGTTGAAGGCAAGGACAGCAGAGCCAGGGCAGGTGGAAGAGAAGACAGATGAGAGAAGGGAGGAAGCAAAATTCGGATGATTGATGGACTGAAGTTCACAGAAGGAGCGAGAGGTTGAGGAAGTGGAAGTGAGTGAGTGGAAGATATGGAACGAAGCAAGGAAGTGGTGATGGGAAGGGCATCAGAGATGAGGTCAAAAATAGCACAGTTTTTTGAGAGAAGTAGGTCAAGGGAGTGGCCGTCATGATGTGCTGGGCAGCAAGTCCAGAGATGAAGGTCAAAAGAAGTGGTAAGGGAGAGGAAGAGGGAAGCAATAGGGTCAGAGAGGGTGTCCTTGTGAATACTGAAGTTCCCAATAGGGGTGTGCAATTGAGTTTCAGTTTTTTAATTACTAAAATGAATGAAGCCTCATTCCGTTTAGTAATTAGAACACGAAAAAAACATAAAGGAGTAAAGAAAATGGATGAAAAGAAAGAAGAAAGAAATCCATTTTTGTTCCTAAAATAAAAAATAAAATAAAAATACCACTGCACATGTGTGAAATGGCCACCAGGGCCTTTCTTTGTCTGCATCCTTTCCCAAAATGGCACCAACAGTGTTGGCATCATTTTGGAAAACAGCAGCCAGTCTTCATACTTGCAAAAAGGTCGCCAGTGCTGCTGGTGCCCTTTTGGAAAAGGGTGTGAATGCGCAGAATATCCTCAGTGGCCATTTTGTGAATGCATAGTGATTTTTAAAAATTATTTATTTTAAAATATTTTTATTATTTTTAATAAAAACAAGCAAAACATAAATGAGAAACAGAAAATTAACTTTTTTGCCAGTGAAAACCCCTGAAAACGAAGGGTTTTTTTGTAAACAAAAACAGCTACACAAATGAATGATGTGCCTGCTGCACACCCTTAATCCCCAAGAACGAAGGTGGTAAAGTTGTTGTCAGAAAGGAAGAGGGTTAGCCAGATGTCTAATTCAGAGAAGTTAGGGAACCTGAGGGGTGGTAAATGACAGCAACGTGGATGTGGAGGGGGTAGTAGAGGGAAATGCAATGGTCCTCAAAGGAAGAGAAAGCGAGGGAGGAATGCTAAGTGGTTGAAACTAGTAAGATGTGTCAAGGAGCAGGCCAACACCACTGCTGCAACCTTCAGAGTAGGGCGAGTGAGTGAAGGAGAGGCTGCCAGTGGAGAGGGCAGAAGGACTCAGTAACTGTCATATGGGGAAATCCAGGTTTCTGTGATGGCAAAGAGCTTCATGCTATTTGGGACATTAGTTCTTTGGCACATGGGCTCTTGGCCTGTTGGGTACATCATATGACCCTTTCCCTGGCCAAAAAAATGCTACTACTCCAAATTGATTGAGTCTCACTCCAGCATGGCTTACATATTTCCAAAAGAACTGACAAACAAAGGAACAATGAAGCTTAATGGCTTTCAAAAGTAACACTTAGAATCCAGACCACAAATTTAATAAGAATATAACCATTCAAACATATTGGATTCATTGAATTTGAAGAGTGCATTGAATATTTGTTGCAGTTATAGAAAGAATGGAGGATTTGGTCATGTCTATGCTGTTAGGAATGGGGAATTGGCAGGAGACTGAATCTAGCATGGTGGCAGTTGTGGTTTGCTGGAACCATTAGTAGGGATTGCTGGGCATGGCGTTCCTTTAAAGAAAGAGTTTTGTCTCTGTGGACATTCTTTTATTTTTTCTTTATCTGGCTCTGAGCTTCTTTCAGAAGCCAGCAATAAGTGGATGAATTTAACGACTATCTAGGAAAGAAAGAGGATGACTTCTGTGATCCTACAAAATGCAAAACATTCAAAGCAAATCAAAGGAACAGGATTATACATTATGTGTTCCAGTTACAGAAATATGTTTCTTATGCATAGCAGAAAATGAAGAGTCTTGAGAGACCGTCCGGCTGTAAAGCCACCAGGCTGCCAGCTTGCTCTGCATTGACTTGGGCTTTGTACGCCACATCACTTTTTCTAGGCTGTTCAAAAATGTCAGGTTATTATAGAATTCATCCTTCATGTTTTCCTTAGGAGCCCCAATCAATATGAATGCTTCATTTCTCATGGACTCTAATAATCAGCCCTATTAAAGTGGGTCGAGTCTGCAGAGTGACCTCAGCAGTGCATAATCTTTTATCTTTTAATGAGAAGATTAGACGGCCTGTCTGTATTAAGGATATGAGGAGCTGTTGTTCTGGTTGTGATACCTTTGAAAATGGTGACACTATTTTGTCGCTCTTTATCATTTAATTATTTTTCTCTAGCCAGCATACGAGCAAGGTTAGGCTGGGGACTCTGTGTTCTCAAGAAAGGGGGAAAGAGGGGACAACTGGACCTTGAGCTTGGGAGGTGTGTGTGTGTGTGTGTGTGTGTGTGTGTGTGTGTGTGTGTGTGTGTGTGTGTGAGAGAGTTTAAATGAGTACCCACAAAACCAGCTATACCCAAATGAAGTACCGTAACTGATGCTACCTGGTAACATCGGGTACTAATCAGGATTACCTGATGAACCGATTTACTGGCCTCCTATACTGATTTACCAATCTTCCGTAACTGAAACTGATTAGCAAAACAGAAAATTGGTAACTCGGTAATGATAACAACTGGTATTTTGGATAATCAGGTGCCCAACTCAGTTGTTGGGCACCCAGTGGGCTCTGTACAGACTTTTAACAAATTGTATGACAATGATATTGGCCAGACATTTATTTCTTATGCTGTAGGAGTCGGGCATCCTGTTTGAACCAATGGGTTTCATTAGATTGCTCCTAGGAGTGCTTGCAGACTTACAGTACTCTGCTTCTTTAATTGATTAGAGCTAAAATGAGTACCTGCCAAAACATGCAGACCCATCGAATCTAAACAATCCAACTCAAAATGGACAAACTGAGTTGTGAACTCTAATCGATCGATTGTCCATTTTAGTTAGTTTCAGTCATGTTGAATTTTTATGTCACCAGTTTCCATTGTTCCTGACAAAAAAGAACAATATGAATGAAACAGATGAGCTGAACAAAAACAAATGAAATAACAAAAATTGATAAAAATTGGTTGTTTGAACATTGTTTGAATGTCATTCGGATTGAGTACACCCTGCTCAAAATAAAAAACAAACAAACTCATATGCATTAATTTTGTTACCTGTTTTATCTCTAGATTATGTAGCATAGCATGTAGTTGCTTTGTTGGTCCCAAATGTCAGAGATGGAGACAAAGTTCCATAAAGTTATGGTTCTGCCTTAGGTTGAATTCAGAGTCGGACTACAGCCCCCGTCCACTTACTGAATAATCCTCGCTAAACAATTATTATAAGCATTTGACCGCATTTTTTTTTATTGTGAATTTTGCTTTAATTTTTCTTTGAGCCAACTGGGTAAAAAGTTTGGTGATTTTTGTTGACTTGTGGCTCTGCATTAAATAGTTCAATCACAAAGGGTGTTTTCAGATGTTACGGGGCCAGTTGGCCCCGTACCGAAAATAACCAAATCATCCCCCGCCGGGATGACCCCGTCATGCCGTATCAGACGTGTCGGGGGATCCCGGCAGGGAATCTGGGAGGGGGCGGGGCCGCATGGTGCAACGTGCGGCCGCACGGCCCCGCCCCCTCCACGCTCCCCGCCACTTGCCCTCTGGGGAGACGGGCGGGCAGCGGGGCCAATGCGGCCGCAGCGTCTGCCCGAATTCACCACGGCCGACCAGACGTGATTTTTTTTTGGTCCCCGCTGGGGATCACTTTCACCACGCTTCCTGGGAAAGTCCCACGGGGAGTCCGGGAAGCGTGGTTGAAAATGACCCCGTGTGGGTAGTGACCGTGGCGAACATCTGGCGGCTGCCAAACAGATGTTTGAGGCACAGTGACCACAGGTGGGTATTCACCGTGGTTCACTGTGATCTCGTAACGTCTGAAATCACCCATTGTCCATTTCATCACCAGGGTCTGAAAATAGATACTCATTGATAAGACTTCATTGGAAGAGACTTAGGTCACAGTCTCCACCATTACACTCAATTGGAGTTTTGCCCTTGACTGCATTGGGTGGAGGATAGAGCCCCTAGTCCAGCTACATGGCTGTGTTAGCCAAATGGCAAACTGGCTGGAGCATTTCTACATTCCTTCATTTCCTACCTCTTCACTTCGTATTATGTGGTTAAAAAAAGAGAGCCTGCAAGAGTGGCCCAGTCAAATGCTCTTGTGTCCATAATATCAGCTTTGGTGAAAATAGACATGCAACTTAACTCCACTTTAACATTTCTTATGCATGTTGCAGGGCTGCATAGGGTGCCAATACAGCCCTGCAACATGCATACAAAATGTTAGTGGTGTTAAAGCACTGTTAAAGCAGACTTATGTTCATGTCTGTTTTCATCCTTAAGTCTCCACAATGGACAACTCTTGCAGATGATTTTTTTTTAAAAAAAAAAAGTGGAAGATTACGTTTCACAAAGCCAGGGTAGAAGTTGGAAAACTCAAAGTTAGGTAGTGATGTTTAAAAGAAGTTTTAAACGTTAACATTTTAAATGCTAATTTCACATGTGGCCTGGATAACCTTGAAGTCACTCTGATGTTGGCTCTCAGGCTGGGAAATCTGTTAGCTTTCCCCCACCACATGGCAGGTTATCACGGTTGTTTGGTTGCTGCAGCAACGAGGGACCAAGAATGGTGGCTTTCAACGTGAAATTGGTGGTTCTTTTCTCGGCTAAAGGACTTTCATTGTGTTGCCTGAGGCATTCTGTGCTTAACCCCACAGCTTCAGATCTCCGGAGCAGGGGCCAAAGGTTTGATGAAGAGAATGTGCTCAGAATAGCTGATAGGGGCCCTCTTTGTAACAGAGCACGTTAATCCTTACAATGTTTGCATTAAGATTCAACTTTGCACTTCAGCCGCAGAGCCTACCAATCTGTTTCCAGCATTTTGTAATGCTTGTTGTATTAAGTAAAAGAAAGAAATTATGTAGCTTGGAAGAGTGTTCTCTAGCAATTAGAAAAAACCTACAAGAAGTTTTATTGCTGGTTCAAATGCAAAAATGTAACTAAAAAGTGCTGTCTTGGGTCGCTGGATGGAGAGTCAGCAGTGGAACGCTTTGCCATGCCAAAGAGTAGAATTTACTAGGGATGGTGAACTTTTCCCTTCCAGAGGCCACAGTGAAAATTAGTACAAGCTCTGAGGAGTGCATAGAAGTTGGGGGTAGGGTCCTTAAGAGGTGCGTTCAGGAAAAGGAGAATGCAGATCATAGATCTCTGTTTTGGATCTGCCCTCTATCCTTGTGCGCATAATACCCTCAACTCTGCTCCCTTCTCCTGAGTTCAGTCTTTCAGGAATAGCGGGTGGGAATGGATCCATGGACCAGATCAAGGAACAGAAAAGGGGGCAAATGAAAACTAGCCACAGACTGTATATGACCCCCAGGCTAAAATTCCCCTCCCCTGGTTTAGGCCTGAAAAAGAAATTCCAGTCGTTCCGATTTTGGGTATGGCTGCTGATATCCAGAATGTTGGATCTTGGCAGTGGCCATTTTTTACATGTGTATATTGGCCCAGCGACTATTTTGTCCATGTGCCAATAAAAAGAATTAAAAAAATTAATAATAAAATAAAAATAATATTATTTTGGCTAGAATTCTGACTATATATGTTTCTGATCAGAATTCTGGTCAAAATAAGGGGTAATTTTTTCATTTCTGTGGAAATGTTTGCAACGACAGAACAGTTATTTTAAACCACCCCTATGCTAGTTACTTTAGACCTTCTCAAAAGACCTTTTCCTCTTTGCTTTGATCCCAGAGAGAGTTTTGCTACTGAAGTCAACAAACATAGGGTGAGATCTAATTTCGTGTACTTCTGGAGATAGAGGAATCGGGGAGTGGAAGGAATAGGAGCTTTTCAAAGAGCATTTTTAGCTTTTGGAGGAACTCTTCCATAGTCTCTGAAATGTGTCCCGAGGTAAAGTTACAATGAAATGACTTTCAACAGAAAGCAGTTGCAGAGTAATGATTTCTAAATCTAATTTGATATCCAGGCTTTGATGAAAATTAGTATTGAGCATGCATCGTTTGGAAACTAAAATCAATTTTGTAACTTCCCCAAAATTTCATGTTTCATCTTTTCAACCCCAACCTGTTTTTAGCGCTGACTGCGGATCTTATGCATTTGCCACTGAAATGATCTTCAGCGAATCATATCCTCCCTTAGATCAGCCAGTGAGATAAGGCTGCATTAGTGTAGTGAGCTGCTAATAGGTTAGATCTGATTGTTACTCAAATATCTTATTCCAGAGGCACATTTGGGAGAGATCATATCAGTTCATGGAACAAAAGGCGTTGGTGGCTTTTCCTGAGAAAAACCTTTCATCACTCCCTGGTGCCTCTGACATCTATTAGCTATACAGTGGCACCTTCATACAGCTGATGAGAGAGAGCTCATCAGCTTGCCGCAGCAGTAGAGGCCCCAGCAATCTGTGGGTGGGTGGGGGGAGGACGGTGGCAGTGGGTGCGGCTTGAATTGTGGCAGCAGGGAGGAAGAAAGGAAAAAACACTCCCTGATAGAGTGGAAACAGGTACTAAATTTAGTACCCGCAGGTTTCAGGTACCGTGTCAGGTATACAATGACCTCCTGGGTACCAATCAGGTATCGGAATATCCCCAAATTTGGGTACTTCCAGTATTAGTTTTTCAGTTTACCAATTCCCAATTGGTGGGGCCGATCCCAAGCCCTGTGGATCCCCCGCACGCTCACGCGTGCACACAGTTTCTGCGCTACACCATGGCAATGGGCAATGGAAACCGCACACATACAACTCCACACAGGATTCTTGGGGTTTGGGATCGGCCCCAGTATATTGAGTCGGAAAGCCAAATAACTGGCCTGAAATTTTTTAAAAGCATATGACTGGAAGTAGTTATACGACCGCAAGTTGGCTTTGTAGGAAACTAAAGTTCATTTTCTGGGATAGAATACCTATGGATAAGCATTTTAAAAAGAAAAAAAATAAGGTATATCAATAAAATTGTTGAAAAATCGGTACCAGAAGTCGACATTCTGGAACCGGAAGTCGACATTTCAGAACGTCGGGTACCTGGCTGGGTTGCAGTCAGGTACTGCGTAGTACATAAGTCATTTCTGGGTTGAATCCGTTAACTGAAATTCGATGGGTTACCTGATTTTTCAGGTACGCTTTTTTCAACTCTACTCCCTCCTTATCTCCATGGTAGACAGGAGTAAGGACATGGAGTTTCTGGCCATGGGGAAGTGGTGAGGTGGCAGGAGGTTTCAGGCTATTGCATAGCAAGGGCCTGGCTTTGGGGGCTCAAAGGGAAGCCTTATAAGGCAAAGTTTCCAGCCACCATTTCAGGCAGCTCCCCCCCACTCCTATGGCTTCTGTTAACGCAGCAGAGCAGGGGCCAGCACACGATGTATCACCTAGCCAAACCTCTGCACTGTGAGCTGAGGTGAGTTGACACTTTAGGGGTTGGAAAGGAATTTTTCCAGTCCTCTGGTGCTGTGATGCGGCCTTAGTTGTTGTTTTTTTGTACCTTCCTCAAAGTGCCAGCATCAATGAGAGAGTGGCAGGCAGGGCTTTAGCCCAGATGGTTTACTTACATTGTAGCAGTTTGTGATACCCTTTGGGGTCCAGTGGAAAGAGAGAGGTCACAATACAGAAAAGGGAAGACATTTTCTTAAGAGATGGGGAACAGAGGCCAGCTATGAGGGCATGGGGCAGCCCAGCACCTTAACCTCTCCCAGGGGCAAAGGAGTGCAGACAACACCAAAGATGCAGTCCCAGGGATTTCAACAACACCCCCCTTCCCCTGCTTCTGGACCTTGGTTTGGGGCCTTTCAGGCACCCCCACCCCCCCCAGGAAGGAGTCTTGGGAGGCTAGACCTAGTAGGGCTTGCCTTCAGTGGAGACTGAAACCCAAGTGTGTCTTTGATGGCCTTCCAGTTCCCTTGGGTAGAATTAGGTCTGTGCATTTGGGTTTCAACAAAATACAATAAATCCAAACAAGACATTTCTTGGTTCCATATTCGAAATATGAATATGGATTTGTGTATTCGGGTTATGAGTGAAAGTAATATTTCCTAAAAAACCATTTGTGCATTCGGGTTATGAGTGAAGGAAATATTTCCTAAAAACCATAATATCTGAGATCTTGAACTGGACCCCCAAAGATGCCACACGTATCCCACTTGGATCTGGGGCATCCACATTACACAATCTGACATTAATTTCTATCTAATGCGAGACTGCACATGGGCTGTGTGTCCATGTTAATTTCTCTTCCTCTCACCTCGACAGCTCAATTATGAAAAATAATAGATTCATGCCCTTTAGCAGCACTAGGCAAAGGGGGTTTGCCTGGGTGCCACTTCCGTAGGGGGTCCCTTGATGGTGGGGACTTGGTGGCCTGTACCCCAGTCCTCCCACCAGTGAACCCCCTAGGGAAGCAGCCCCCAGTCAAAGCCCCTTTGCTGAGCTCTGCTAGTGTCAGGCGGAGAAAGAAGGGAAGTAAGATCCATGCCTTTAGCAGCACTCAGCAAAGGGGGGGAGGAGGGTTAGCGGGGCACATTGCCAAGCGCTGCTAGTGTCAGATGGAGAGAGAAGTTAATAGTGGGTAAGCAGCAGCCTGGGGTTTTGGGGAGCCTGTACTAAGTCCTCCCCACCTGCAGAGGCTGCTACTGCCTCAGAAAAATGGTCACCAGCACTGCAGCTAGGCGCAGTGCAGCAGAGGCCAGCCAAAGAGAAATGGTGAGTCCTTCCTTGGCAGTTTTATTCCTCCAGTGACCTCCTTGAGCCAGTCCCATATGCCATTCCCACCTAGGGAATCCCATAAGCCAATGACTCCCTTCTGACTGAGCCAGAACACCTCCATGCCCCCCCACCCCCGCCCTCAAGCAAGGAGCATACCTCATTCCCCTTCTCCAAGCCAGTGACTCCCTTCCTGAACCAGCCCCATGTCCCATTCTGCAACCTCCACTGAGCATTCCCACCCCCACAAACCAGTGATAACTTCCCTAAGCCAGTGACGCCCTCTAAGCCAGACCCCGTGCCCTCTTCTCCTATTCACACAATTCTAAGACTCTGTATTATCTCCAGTTATTATAATAGCCCATTTTGTATGTTGTGAAAGTAGCCTCAGTGCCTCATAGCTTCTTGCCTGGCCTTACCCAGTTGGGATCAATCAGCCCACCTTAATTAGCTTATTAACTATTCTGGTCCAGGTGCTTGCCTGACTAGTCCCTGCAACAACTTACATGGGGTGTTCCTGTTACAGCTTTTTTTCTCCGCGGTCTCTTGTGTTTTGTCTGGATTGCAAACCAAGGCTTCTTTGTCAGACATTTTTGTATTATTATTTTTTTAAATTTTGGGGTATGAAACCAAAAGTGCCATACATTTCCTCACAGCTGTTCATGACAGCATGCTAATGATCTTGTGCAACTGTTATCACAAGAAAATAATCCACTTATTTTGAAATAGTGAGCTTCTGTCGGCTTTCAAAAAATTAATTTTTGTTTCGTGCAATTACCCTTGCAGTTCAGTCACAATTTCAGCTATTCACATTCTTTCCAAAAGCCATAGTTAGCTTCAATTGCTTTGGTATGTGGTACTTAACAGCTTGAATAACTCATAAAGGGTTCGGGATATAAAGAAAAAAATTAAACCTTTCTTGAAATACAGCTCCTGAAGACGAATGTGGTAAAAGGGTGATGTAACAACTGTATGCTTTCTGGGGAATATTATTTGGGAGGTCTAGGAAGAAAGAGAAGCGAAGAAATTAGCTAAAGACGGGGCCCAACCAAGTCATCAATGCTGAATGGTATCAAATCTTTGCAAGTGCTCCACTGATTCACTATAACATTTTAACAAGGGGCTCCCATAAGATGTCTTCTCCCCCACCTCAGTTTCTAATAAACTCAGGCTGCTTTCACACCTTACAAAATGGGCTATTATAATAACTGGAGATAATGCAGAGTATTATAATTGCTGGAGTTTTTAAACGTGTGAATGCAGTATTCCCCCTTTTATGCTGCAATATTTTGGGTCATTGTAAAAGGCTGCTTTCACACCTTACAAAACAGGATATTATAATAACATGAGCTAATGCTGGGTATTATAATTACACAATTTTTGTGATGTGTGAATGCACTATTCCCCTTTTATGCTGCGAGATCTGGGGTCATTGTAAGAGCTACCAAATGTGGCTTTTACAATGACCCGAGATCTTGCAGCATAAAAAGGGTATAGTGCATTCACACTTTACAAAACTCCAGCAATTATAATACTCTGTATTATCTCCAGTTATTATAATAGCCCATTTTGTAGGGGTGGGACACCGGGGAGAATACCAGATTTACCAGTATCGGATCTCCCTGATACCAGATTTACTGGTATCGGCAGACTGGATTTTTATCATTCGCCACGTTACCGGATTTTTTACATTGCGGCTATTGACTTCAATTGCCGCAATGTAAAAAATCTGGTAAGGTGGCCAATGTTAAAAATCCGGTATGCCGGTACAGGTAAATATTGGATTTATCAGGTTAAGCCGATACACCCAAATACCGGCAAGATCGGTTCTCGGGGGAACCGGAATCCACACCCCTACTATTTTGTAAGGTGTGAAAGCAGCGTGAGAGCATCCTCCATAACATCTGAGCTATGGTTCGGTCTGAGAGAGGCTTGTTTCAGTGACCGAGCAGATTGTCTCATAAGGGAACTTGGAGACTGGGACCTTGTTCCAAGGCCCAGACGTACCCAGTTTGTTTGGGTTTTTTTAACACACACACACCCCATAGCTGGTTAGGAGTACAGGCAAAAATGTGGCCCAGAGTAAGAGGCTCACTCAAAGTACAAAGACTTTAGGCCTCTGAGAGCCTCACCTAAATCCAGGCTGGACGTCCAGGGAAGAGAGAATCGAATTCGCCTCACTAGAGAGGAAACTTTCCCCCATCCACCCCCAGGGTGTTTGCTTTGTTGTTGTGGTAGTGACTCAGCACTTTTTAATAATTGCCTTGGGGCATAATAATAATAATAATAATACCATTTATGCCAGTAGTTCTCAGACTGGATGGTGGACACTAGGGGTGGGAGCCCGGGGGGATTCACTGTGGATTTGAGTTCTGCTGCTGCCACCATTTTAGAAAAAGGTACACTTATGAAGAATGGTCTAGTGGCAATTTTGTGCAGATACAATGATTTTTTTAAAAAATTGGTGGGTTTTTTTGGTTGTAAAAAAAATATTTTTTAATAGATTTAAAACTGAATTTGCAACTGGTGTGTTGCCACTGTTGCAGTTTGGAATGGAATACAGATTAATCGGCAATGGCCCATTACGAGCAGTTATGAATTAATCCAAATCCATAATGCCCACCCCTAGGGGACACACACACACACACACACACACACACACACACACACACAGAGAATGGGGCCTAGATGCCAAGCCCCAAGATCTGCTTTATTTCTGATTTACCTATTTAGATTTTTACCTTGTCCCTTGGAGGGCTCAGGGCAGCTAACATCAAACATATACATATCAAATGAAAAGGTAAAACCCATAAAAGAATAAACTAATGGGAATTTGCAAAATGGCAGCAACTCTTTTAATCTCTATAATACAACTTCTGATTGGTTCTGCAGCAACGGATCAAAATTCATGATCCGGTAGTTGGCAAGTTGACAACTCTCTCTAATTCAGCACTCTGAGGCTGTTTTTAGACGTGTGCGGCAGCGCCTGCGCTTGTTTTCCAAAAGAGCCAGCCGCCAAATATGCGCATGCGCAGGCGATGCGCATGCGCAGGCGATGCGCATCCATTTCCGGCCTCGATCGCCAACCTGGTCAGTTCACGGTAGGAAATGGATGTGCATCGCCCGCGCATGCGCATATTTGGCGGTGTCGGCGTCACGTGTAAATCGGGTTGCCGGCTCTTTTGGAAAACAAGCGTGGGCACCGCTGTGCACATCTAAAAACGGCCTGAGTTAATCATGGTAGTAGCAGCAACAGAGGTATTGGAGAGAGTTGAAACAAATACCCATGGCAAAGATCCTATCCAAAGATTTTGCCCAATTTGAATCCTATCTGCAGAATCTAATAATAACTGCTTTCCAGTCCATCTTCAATAAATATCTATTTTGGCTATTTGTACAGTAGCCAAAATACAGTAACCAAATAACTGAGTATCTGGAAAAAACAGAAAAAAAAATGAACAGTGATAAACCCCCAAATAACAGATATTAAAACATCAATTTTGGTTGTGAAAGTATTTGGGTATCCAGGTGACTATTTGAAAATGAGAATAATATCTTTTGAATATAAAATCTGCTCCTTGTTTCAGCATGAGCTTTGGAGGTGGGGGATGCTGGAAAAGAGGTGGGGGACTGGAGAAAAGTGGGAAAGAGCAGGATGGCAAGCGGAAAATTTACATTTGTGTGTGTGTTAGGTAGGTGTCAAGTAGTGTACCTCAGAGGAGAAGACAAGATTGCAACTGGTTTTTGTTTGGGCCCATTTCCAGTTGCTGGATCTGGCCTGTGGATCCAGTTCCTACCCTTAAGCACTGAAAGAGTGAGCTCATGGGAAGGAAGCAGAGTTGAGAGCATGCACACAAGGATGGGAGCCATAGATCCATGATCTGGACTCTCCCCTTTCTTCCTTCATCCTGAACATACCCCTTAAGCACCCATGCCATCAATTTGGGGTGGGCCTTGGTAGAGCGCATGCTTGGCATGTGTAAGGTCCTAAGTTCAATCCCTGGCATCTCCGATTCAGGCTCTCGGGTAGCACGCCTGGTTGAGGCCTCTGCCAGGGATATTAGAGGGTCTAGCACGCCAGAGTGAGGCCTCTGCTGGAGACCCTGGAGAGCTGGATTTGAAACTGTGCTGCTGTGTCCATTTGTGACAATACTGGACTAAGATGGGCCATTGGTCTGACTCATTTAGGCAGCTCCTTATATCTTTATAATTCCTATCTGTCTGGCAGAAGCAGCAGTGAAAGGAATCTGGGGAAGGTAGCCACAATTCAAAAGACACACAGATGGTGATTCAGCTGCCCTGGGACCTGGTTGGTTAGCACCTCTTATGTAAATATACCCTTGGCCACCACCCCATTGACCTTAGGCTTGTTACGACTCTGCAGGTACCAACCCAACATTTACTGTTTAGGAAATGCTTTCTCCCTCTGATAATCTATATTTGTCCATCTCATTTGCTGTGATTTAGTCTATCAGACCATTCCAACCAAGCAGCAGGGAGCGGGCTGCTTTGGTTATTAATTATTCCATGTTTCAATTTAATTCTTCAGACTAGAAGTCAATTATTGGGGAGAAAATGCCAGATCACTACTCACGCGCTGTCAGATAAATTCTTAGAGACTTTTGGTTTATTAAGTAAAATTAAAGAGTAATTATTCCTTCCATGAAAGAATATGATTATTTTTAATCTAATACTCAGATACATTTACATGTTCACTTCTGTGGAAGAAAGTTTGAATGAAGGAACTGTTTAGAGGAAAATGTGTACCTTCCTTCCACTCATAGGCCCTTTTCAAACGGGTGCAAGTGTGTGTGTGGGGTGTGTGTGGGTGGGGGAGCGGTGCATGGATGGCCTGTTACACGGACACCCACCCACCTGCACCCATCTCCACGCACAGAGGCACCTCTGTTGTCCCCAGTGCCTCCGTGCATGGGCAATGGGTGGAGACGGGTGGAGTGTGGGAGCACGCACGCACCCCCACTCACCGTGGCAGTCACATGGATGCCCCCCCTGCACACATGGGGGAGGGGGCATCTGTGTAAAAAGGGCCATAGTCAGCAATGCTAAAGGTTTACAGCAGGGATGGGGAATCTTAGGCCACTTTTAGATGAGCAGCGCATTTTTAAAGTCCGCGAATTAAATAGCTCGATTTTGAGCTATTTAATTCGCAGACTTTAAAAATGCGCCATTGCCGTAATATGCGCATTATAACACACTTCCGTCTCGTCTAATTAGACCATACGAACGTTTCAAAATATGCGCCATGGCAATGCGCAATCGCTTGCCACTCGTCTAAAAGCGGCCATAGTCTTGGGGACCAAATTCATCCCCTGGCTTGTTTTTATTTGACCCTTTTCCAGTTCCTGGATCTGGCCTTTTGATCCAGTTCCTATGCCCAAGTGCTGAAAGACTAAACTCAGGGTAAGCGAGCAGAGCAGACAGGATGAGGGCTTGCACACGAGGCTAGGAGACAGATCTACCATTTCCAACAGTATACAGTTGTTCAGTCCATTCTGGTGAAATATGGAATGAACAAACATTCTGATTCGGTTTCTCCGGACTTTATAAAAATAAAACAAATTGTCCAATTTGCTCATGCACAAAATCGCTGTGTACATACTGCGCATGTGAAAAATGGTGAGGGCCATACACAAAATAAGTGCAGTACGTTCCATACCATTTGTGTATGTGCATTATAGCTGCTGCCAATCTTCGCACGCGCAAATTGTTCAGTCAGAATCTCGATGGAAAATTTGGTTAGACTGGAAGTCTGATTGAAACTTCAGTCGTCGTTCCAATTTCACAGAAAATTTCCACGAAACCAGAATGGTAAATTCGACCTAGCCCTAGGGATTCCTCCCCCCAACCTACAGTTCACCATAAGCTTTGACTCTTGTACCATTCAGATATACACCTGGCTCTCGCACTGTTTTCTCCCTTGTCTAGTAGTTTACATTTATGCAAAATGAATGGGTAACGCTACCAAATCAGAATCTGTTTTGTCCAGGAGTAAACAACTGCAAAAAGGAGCACGTTTGTCCAAAAACAAGCTTGAGCGAATTCCATCTGGTTACACCATTAGAGAGTGTACAATAAAATCCACTTGTCCTTAAGCATCTTAAAGGTTTTATATTCCTGAACAGCCAAGATTTATGTTCATATTATGAGCTGTCCATGGCGGTGTCTCACTCCAACTAATCCCCTCCGCTACCTCCTAAGTGTGCCAGGCAGCCAAGTGCCATAATGCATTTGGCAGCCTGTGTCGGGCTCCTGCAGCCCAGCTGAGATTTCACTGTTCAGCAGGAATAGCCTGTGTAGTAACCAGGGGCTACGGGGACATGAGCTGAGCTGGAAGCTGTGATAAGCAGTCTCTCAGCCTTGCCATTCTGAATCCTAATGGGAAGGAGGTGGCATCTCCAGAAGGTTGGTCCTAGCTTGCCCAGCTCTCAACCCAGCCTATGCTATCCTTAGTAAGCTTCTGCTCAATTCACCACCCACCACCATTACACACCCACCCTAGTAGACACCCTCCTCAACCCACTTATCTATCAGTTCCACCAGAACACCCCATCCCAGCCAGAACTACCACTCTATGTCCTATGTCTACTTTTCCTTGGGGAAGGGTTGGCCAAGACCAATCTCATGAGCTGCAAACCGAACTCTTCATATGCCTCAGAGCCACAAAACAGACACATGTGTCCCTTAGGCCGTTTTTAGAAGTGCAGCAGGGATCAGGCGCAGGAGCGGCGAAACAGCCGCGGCGCTGTTTTACATGAACAGTAAGCGGAAGTTGAGCACGTGATCAGCGGCCGCGCATTCTTTGCCGACCACGATCAAACCGGCCTGATTTCTCTGGGGGGACGTACGCGGCCGGAAAAGAATGCGCGGCCGCCAATCACACGCACAACTTCCGCTTACGGTTTGTGTAAAACAGCACCGCAGCTGTTTCGCTGCTCCCGCGCCTGATTCCAGCACACATCTAAAAATGGCCTCAGTTTGAAGCATCTCCCACTGCGTCCCCTTAATCTTCTGCTCAGTGATTGGCTGGTTGAGCTGCTGCTCTGCAGTCCTGGCTGTTGAGATTCTGAGGAGCAATTCAGCTGCTGAGAGACTTGGAAGCAGTGAACTAAGGCACAGGACCATTAAGTCCTAGGGCTGGTCCTGGCCAAGAGATGCACTTGAACTGACCAAGAGAACCACACATGACTCCCAAGCCACAGTTTACCAACCCGTTTATAGACCGTGCACTCAAGTTTAAGGTTCTGTGGAAAAGGCTTGCAAACGTGTAAACCTGCTGATTGAAATAATTCAGATATTCCAGATGGGGTGGCATAAAAAATTTCAGCAGGGTCAGCCTTAGGATTCGTGGGGCCCACAGCAAAAATTGAGTGTGGGACCCACCCTCCATAGCCCCACCCCATTAGCAACTGGCCGTCTGTTGTTTGCCTACAAAAACAAGGAAATGTTGTACGTTTTGATGCACATGCACACAAAATATACCATTGACTTCTCTTGGACTATTGGGTTTAGTTTGAAGCTCCACGTTTCAAGAAGGATCTTTGATAAACTTGAAACGGATTGAGAAGGAAGCAACAACAATGATCCAAGGAGCTAGAAAACAAATCCTATGAGGAAAGGCTGAGGGCACCAAGCATGTTTAGTCTAGAGAAGAGAAATACAAGTTGAGCCTAGAGAAAAGAAGATTAAGGGGAGGCATTTTGACAGTTTTCAAATATTTAAAAAAGATGCAATAAAAAAAGATGGAGAACATTAGTTCTTCATTGCCACTGAAGACCAGACAAGAAGAAAAGACTCCACAACCTCTTAGGCAGCACTTTCCACTGTCGAACTGATCTAACAGGAGGTTTTTTTCTAATATTTAGCCCAAACCTACCGTCCTGCAATTAAAAAAACAAAACCTTGTTTCTTGTCTTGTCAATATCTTCTACATCAAACATCCCTGGCATCTGTCAGGGCTGTTTTATGTAGAGAATATTCTGCATCCAAGCAGGGAGATGGACTAGATGGCTCTTGCAGGCCCTTTCAGCTCTCCAGTTCTACGATTTTATTCTGTTTTTTTCAAAGTCAAGTGTACCCTGAAGGTGACATAAAGCATGTCTGGAATTGCGATCTATCACAGCGTAGGCGGTCCAGATTGGAGCACCGCCAGTCCGTCCTCCCGACTTTTTCCCTATGGGTTTTAAGAGATCTTTCAGTCTCCCTGTTAATGGGTGCTATTCTCACCGCTCTGCCTTTACCTTACATTGCCTTTGTATTCCTTGGGACTCGCATGCTCACAAATCACTTGCATATTTATCATTTTCTTTCTTCTACATTATGCTTTTGAAACAGCCAAAGCAATAATTATCAAACCCAACGTCTCTTCAGCATGTCAAGTTGAAAGCAAAATCTGATTTTCGTTGCATGGCTAATTTAATTTTCTTTCTGCTCTTTTGAAAAGGGTTTTGTTAGTGGTAGTTAACACATGTTGATGTTGGGCAAGACCAGAATACTTCCGTTGTCAATTCTCTTGTATTTGAGTCTGAATAGTCACATAGCCCTGAGACAATCGGTAAATACCGTTTGAAGATTTAACAAAACGTGCCTAATAGATTCTTAATTCCTTAACTCATACACCCTCAACATCTATTTCAGACTGCAATCCAGCTATCATTGAAGTTAATGGCTAAACTTCCATTGTCCGCAATCCCAACCCCCCTTTGCGCGGGATCTGTGCGGCACAATGTACTCATAATGGATGTGGCCGCAGGTGCGCACATGGGATTGGCCCCACCCACTTCACTGGGAGCTGGATTGCACCCTTTGTGTCTTATACTCCCATCCATCATATTAGCATATTCCATACAATATAGATTGGCAACAGAAAAGTACCTAGTGGGCTTTATAGTCTCTGATTCTTCTGCTTATACAATGCTATCCCTGGATACAGAGGCAACTGGTAACTGTCAATGGTGTGGGCACAGGACTGGGATCTGGACAGGGGTTTTAAAGGCTTCTGTGGTGCTTCCAAAAATCAAGGGGAGCACATGTATTCCTCCCCACGAGTTGCCTATGCCTGAATGTATTTCTCAAGTGCAGAGTGGCTGATGTGAATCTAATTTTGGGGCCGGGTGGAAAAAATTTAGCTAAATCATTAGAACTTTAAAGAAGGTAAAGATTTAACTTCTCCCCTGTAACTAAGCTAAGCATGTGGCCCCTGCATCTTCTCAACTTTGTGTATGTTTCCCTGTCTCTCCCTATGTTCCCCCTCTCCCTTGTCCTCCCTCCTTTGTCTCTCTTAGATTGTAAGCCCCTCAGGGCAGGAACCTGTCTCTAGTTAATGATTATTTAGTGCCAGGTGCACTGCTTGTGATATATAAAAACTTAACAATAACAGAATTTCCTAAAGGTGCACAGGCTCTAAATTTACCTAAGCTTAGAAACAATTTGCCTCGAAAGACAAAACCCTGTCAAACAACACTGATACACTTCTTGGTGGGGTTCTGTGCTCAGAAACCACCTGCTGTTTGGGGAGCCACCATGGTGCCTTAAGTTGGAGAGCTCTCGCGCCTTTGCTATGGTGGGCTCTACGGTGTATTATTTATGTATTTATTTAATATTCTTAATATCCTGCCCCTCCTGCCTCAGGCAGCTCGAGGCAGCTAACTATCAGTAGTGTAGAAGTGGGAACTCACTTCCCCCATACGTTCATCTCATCTCTTCTCCAGGTACTTTTAGGATCTACTGCTGGTTTACTCACCATGTATTCTGTCCTCCCCTCTTTATCTTCCCCTTTAAAATTGTTTTACATGGACTATATTATTGTATTTTATGATTGTGGAGCACTCTGAGCTCCTCTCTGTAGGAGGCTACCAGAGAGGCTATGGAAGGGATACAATAAATACCACCGAAGTCCTCAAAATATGATGTGAGTGGATCTTGTGAATTGGCCCTTCCCACCCTGGTTGAATTAAACACTTGTTCCATATTGTTCGACAGTGCTCCACAGATTGGGGATGCAGAGACATTTATAATTTTTTGGTCTTTTTATTTTAGAAATTAGTCTCCCTTCTGAGGCTGTTTTCTTTGAACTGGTGACACCAAAATATTCCTTGTCCCTCCTAGTGTTCCCTTTTTGCCCAGAAACCCAAATTGTCCAGACATTAGTTATCAGAACATTTGCCCAACGTGAAAGATGCCTTCGGGGCTTGCACGTTTAGAGCTGGTGTCTGCCTTCCTCTGGGTAAAGGAATAACCAGGTTTCCCTTTGCTGTTCTCGTTACAGGTTCACAGATCAAAGGTTTTACAACATTGCGGTTCCTGACTGAACCTTCAGATGCTGTCACCATGCGCGGAAGTAATGTGCTGCTGAACTGTACCGCTGAGTCAGATCAGGGAGTTCCAACCATCAAGTGGAAGAAGGACGGTGTCTTCTTAAATCTGGCAGTGGATGAAAGGAGGCAGCAGTTCTCCAATGGCTCCCTGCTGATACAAAACATAGTTCATTCCAGGCACCATAAACCAGATGAGGGTCTTTATCAGTGTGAGGCGTCATCAGAAGGCATTGGGGCCATCACCAGTCGGACAGCTAAAGTTTCTGTAGCAGGTAAGGAAAACAGTTTCTTTTGGATATCTGAGAACACTGGTAAAATAAAAACCCAACATTTACTTTTTAAAGAAGTATAAAACCACAGGGAAACTTTCTTCTCCCAGAGAAATGTAGTGCCCTCCCCCCCATTCTTCAAAAGAAACAAAGCTAGACATGACACTCTGCCACAGTAATTTATTTCTGACAAGCTACTATTTTTGCTTAAATATGTCTAATCAACCTTTTGTTGCTGTGCGATATTTGCTGCATGTTTATTATCTTCAAAACAAGAAGGAGCCTTTGAAGTTGGGCTTTCCAGATTAATTCAGGATCAGAAAAATAAAATGCAGAGCTTCTGCGGGGTGCAGAATGCATTTTATTTTTCAGTTTAGGTCTCTTCTCATTGATAGGAATTCATTAGGCAACGTTATTGCAGTTGTCAGACTTAATTTCTGCAACTCATTTTTGAAGTGCCTGATATCCCTTGAGCGGAAGTCTTGTGTGGTGGTGACAATGGGATAGGGGTCCTCAAGAGACCTGGAGTTCTGATACACATTGAGCACCCTTGGGAAAGTCTTGAAGTGACTACAAATTTTATGTGGGTTCCTTTCGTTGAGTGCTAACAAACTGCCTCCTTGGGCCCACCTGTCATCCCCTGCACATTTGATCTGGGCCCGCTAGATGTAGGCACAGTTCAAATCCTGGCAGGGGTGGCAGCTGGGTAAGAAACGTGGTCCCGGAATGAAGGGGTCTCATGCTCTGGCCCCGTGAGTCGCCCAGTCTGAGCTGGGCAAATTGGGCAGGCACATCTATTTGTGCTCCTGCCGGACCCAGCATTAGGGGTCACCATGGCATCCAGCACAGGTGGAGCCACCATGTGGCTACATGGTGCTCCCCATCTTCCTCCCAACCAATTCTCACAACCTCCAGGGCAGGTTGTGAGAATGTCTGTTTCTGCCACGGGAGCTGCCCTGGCCAGGAATAGCCCTCTCCACCTCCAGGTGGGATGATGGTGAAGCAGTCATGTTTGTGAATGTTCAGCATGGCACACCAATCACGTTGTTTTCAGCATTGTTGAGCATCCACAGTTCTCAACTGGTGTCAGCTTGTATGTGTGTAAGGGATGGGGGAAGAAGAGGGATGAGGGTGTAGGGGTGTGTTTTACAGATTTATGATTTTGGTTGTTGAGATACGCTGTTGTGAACCGCCCCGAGCTGACTGTAGCAGGAGGGGCGTGATACTAAATGCTTTTAATAAATAATAATAATAAATAAATGTGCTCAATAGTCAGGCCATTGGTGTGACAACCAGAACACCAGGGATTGAACTGGGAACCTGCAAAGCAAAATGCAAAAAATCTTAACACTTTTTGCTAAAGTAGGTTCCATGTGTTGGAAGATGCTGGACCATGATAAATCCTTGAAAGGGTCAAGACCTCTTTCCTACTCTTTAAAGAGGACTCTGTGAGTTCATTTTTTTGGTACTTTTTTAAGATGCCTGTAACCCACCAAGAAATAGATTTATGAGTTGTGGCCCCTGTCACCAAAGTCCCCTTTATGAGGTGAGCATCTCTCTGGGCTCCCAGGGCCTTTCCACTCTGTGAGAAAAACCCTTTCTGTGTTTCCTAGCCTCCCTTCTCCTGGGAGCGTTCCCTGGTTGTATCACTGCCTGGTCTCCTAGCACAACTTTGGCCGCTTTTTGACGAGACAAATTTGCGCATGATTGGTGAAAAATGTGCGTGTGTTAATGCTCGTTTAAACACCTAAACCATTTTAAATGTGCATTTGCCATGATCATGTAAAAGCCCAAACCGGTTTGAATGTGGTTTTTAAATAATGCACATTTTTTAAAACCGGTTTTGGCATCCCCCGATCATCAAAGGGGCTCAAAGCCGGTTTTTAAAAATGCACATTATTTAAAAACCACATTCAAAATGGTTTTGCCTTTTATACGATCATGGCAAATGCGCATTTAAAACGGTTTAGGTGTTTAAACGAGCATTAAAACATACACATTTTTCACCAACCATGCGCAAATTCATCTCGTCTAAAAGCAGCCTTTATGAAGGCCTCTGATCCATTTGAGCCACGTTGTTTCAGAGCAGGTGTTGGCCAGGATGCTGCCCTACAATAGACATGCCCCTGCTGGCACTCTCAACAGTGCCCAGCCACACCACAGTTAGACTGCAGCACTCACATTTGGTATATGGTTGGGCCACAAGGGAGCAGTGCCACTATTTTAGATTTCAGTAGAGGGGATCAGCTGTCAGCAGGAGTCTAGATGCTACCTCTTGGACTGTAAAATGCCACAGATGCAGGAAGTCCCGAAGCATGATCACCACATGGTGTGAACTGTGGGGGAGAGGGGAGGAGAGCAGTCCTCCCTTATGCCCCACCCCTCCTCCAAATAGTATTCCTGATAGGGGGATGTGTAGCACACATTGACTGATGGGTTATGTACGCTCTCAAAATGAGTGGACATTTGTTAAGGGGAGGCTGGGAATTCTCTACACCTCAGTCTCCTTAAGTATGTTAGAAGAATAACGGTGCTCTCCTTTGCAGGAGTGGAATGAGACTTTGATGAGACAATGAAGTACTTTGTGATCCTTGAATAAAAGGTTCTATAGGAAAGTGTACATTTTTCATTGGAGTGGCATTGGGAATGTCTTTGTTTCTGTTGCTTGGCTAATTGTAAACCACATTTAATTTTTTTCATGAGAAATAGACTCTTTTTTACATTGGTCTTTGAGTGTTGATAGATTGAACTCTGCCTGTGGAATGGACTTCTGTCTGTATACAGAAGTCGGCCGTTGACTGGGGCCGTTCGCTGGGCCGGGACACCCTGCGGCCCCTACGCTGGACAAACACCCATCGATTGTGCAGCCCATCTTCACTGTTGCTGTTGCCGCCCCACTAATATTATTGCTGTTAGGGGGCGGCTTTTATTTTGTTTTATTTTGTTTTACTTTGTGGTTTTAAGGAGTTTGGGAGGATGCAGTGGGTGTGGCTTGACGGTGGGGGGTATGAGGAGTGGGTTAGGGTAGATAGGGCCTACCCCCCTGGTGAGAGGAGGGGAGGTGGCCCTTGGGGAGGGTTGGGGGGACCCCCTGTGAGAGGGGGAGTCCCGGGGAGATGGGCCCTGCCTCCTGGTGATACGGGGTGGGAGGGCATGTGTTAAAGGGACTCCGGGTGAGAGGGGGAGTTCCAGGGACNGGAAACCCAGAGGGGCATGCACGCACCCCTCTTCCCATCCCATCAAACACATGATTGGGGAAGGGAGACCCAGAAGACTCAAGCGGGTACTCCTCTGGGCCCTCCTCTCTCCATGAACTGTTTGTCTTAGTGCGGAGAAGGGTGCACACACTCCTCTGGTCTCCCTCTACCCACAATCAACTGTTTTTCAGGTGGAAGGTGGGGAGGGGATCCTGCATTCTTCTGAGGCTCCCCTTTCCCCCAATTCACCCAACTGACATCTGATGGGGAGGGGGGTGCCTGAGAATTGGGTGCATGCTCTTTCCAGGCTCCCTTTCCCCATCAGCTGTCAGGCAAGGGAGGAGTATGCACCCTCCTCCACCACCCTCAACAGTGAAGCAGGAAGTGGGCCTGATCCTGCATCTCTGAAAAAGTCAGAGCCCCCAGCAATGGTGGTAGCTCTTACAGGGGCCAGCCCAGCCGACCTCCCCATGAACTTGCGCACAGCTCCTCATGCTAGGGTGGCCACCCATGTATCGGCAGAAAAAAAGACAAACATTTGCATGACATTTACATATGCTATTTTATACTAATTTATGTGAATTTGTGGGGCAGATGGCGGGACCAGACCTAGCTGGAAAATGAATCAGGCTATTCTGGCTGATCTTGTTCCAGCTGGGTTCTCTGTGCAGCATCAGCCTCAGCTGGAGGGACCGGGAGGGTTGGGGGGGTATAGCCATTGTTATTAAGGCTGCATTGTCCTTTAGGAGGTATCCAGTGCAGGCTCCACCAGATGTTGAGTGTCTCCATCTTGTGTTGGATTTGGCCGGGGACAGATTAGGGGTGCTGCTGGTGTACCGTGCACCCAATTGCCCAGAGGCATCCCTACATGCTTTTTCAGATCTGGTGTCAGATGTGATCCTCCAGACCTCTAGATTAGTGGTCCTGGGGGATTTTAACATACACACTGACACCGATCTTGAAGTAGCGAGGCATGAGTTCATGGCCTCCATGACAACCATGGGCCTGTCCCAAATCATCTGTGGCCCCACACATGAGCAGGGACATACACTGGATTTGGTTTTCTGCACTGGCCTTGAGGCGGGGGTCAGTTAGTAGAAGTTAAGGGGGTAGAGCCTTTGTCATGGTCTGACCATTACCTCCTTAAGGCGTGCATCCTGGCGCATGTTAGCCCCCGGCAGGGTGCAGGACCTATTAGATCGGTCCGCCCCCGGAGACTTATGGAACCGGATTGGTTTCGGAATGCTCTGGGGGAGTTTCCCTTGGACCTTGACACACGCTCTTTTGATGATCTCGTAGCCTTCTGGAACATCTTGTTGGATGAGACCATTGACAGGGTGGCTCCCAGGCGTCCGCTGCCGTCCTGAGTCTCTCGCAGGTCTCCTTGGTTTACTGAGGACCTGCAGTGTTTGAAGTGGGAGAGCAGGTGGTTGTTGCGCTGGTGGCGCCGGACCCGCGACCAGTATGATCGATCGCACCATAAGAGCAGTTTAAAGGCCTATGCTGTGGCAGTGCAGGCAGCAAAGAAGCAGTTCTTGCATCTGCAAAGTCACGTCCAGCGGAGCTTTTCTGGGTGGTGAAGGGCTTGGTCAGTCCTGCCTGCCTCCACCTGGACCTGGAGCAATCCAGTGACCGCTGTGACCGGTTTATCGAATACTTTGTAGATAAGATCGCTCGCATCTGCCACGATTTCGGTACCACAGTTATTGCAGAGAATCATCTTGGGGCTATGGATGCCCTGTCCTATCCTGTTTTGTGGGATCAGTTTCAGATGGTGTCACCTGCCGATGTGGAGTCCTTGTTGGGATCTGTTCGTGCCACCACTTGTGAGCAAGATCCATGCCCGTCCTGGTTGGTGAAAGCTAGCCAGGAGACACTACGGCCATTGCTGACTGGGGTGGTTATTGCCTCCCTTCGGGAGGGTAGGGTGCCTGATTGCCTAAAGGAAGCTGTGGTTAGACCCCTGCTCAAGAAACCATCTCTTGACGCTGACGCTCCTGCCAGTTATCGGCTGGTCTCTAACCTTCCCTTTTTAGGGAAGGTTATTGAATGGACTGTGGCATGGCAGCTCCAGGAACATCTGGACCGCATCGGTTTCCTTGAACCCTCCCAGTCTGGGTTTAGGCCTGAGTATGGTACGGAGACGGCATTAGTGGTCTTGGTTGACAATCTCCATCTGACGTTGGACCAGGGTCGTCGGACATTACTGGTCCTGCTAGACCTTTCGGCTGCGTTCGACGCAGTCGATCATGAGGTGTTGGTGACTCGCCTGCAGAACCATGCCGGGATTGGTGGAACGGTCTTGGACTGGTTTCGTTCATTCCTGGCTGGGAGAACTCATTGGGTGGTCTTGGGGAGTGTACGTCTTCCCCCCAGGACCTCACATGTGGAGTCCCGCAGGGTGCCATTCTGTCCCCCCTCTTGTTTAACATCTATATGCAGCCGTTAGGGGAGATCGTGAGGGGGTTTCAGCTCTACCTCTCCTTTTCCAGCGACCCAGACCATGCAGTCTCCTTATTCTCCCAGTGCCTGTCAGCTGTGGGGGCTTGGATGAGGTTGAGCCATCTGCAATTGAATCCTGACAAGACAGAGGTGATGTTGGTGGGGGAGGACTTGGGGGAGCTGGGGGTGGTTGGATCTCCTCTTGTTGGGGGTTCACCCTCCCATGGTCTCTCAAGTATGGAGTCTGGGTGTGCTCCTCGATTCGTGGCTCAGCCTGGAATCTCAGGTTGCAGCCGTGGCGGGGAGTGCGTTTCGGCAGTTGCATCTTGTCTGGCGGCTTCGACCGTATCTCTCAGACTCCGACCTCGCCACTGTCATTCATGCCTTCATCACCTTGAGGCTGGATTACTGCAATGCACTCTACGTGGGGCTGCTCGAGAAGCTGGTCCAGAGGCTGCAGCTGGTGCAGAATGCTGTGACACGTCTCCTTATGGGGGCGGGTTGCAGGAAGCATATGACACCAGTGCTCCGGGCTCTGCACTGGCTGTCTATAAAGCACCGGGCCCGGTTCAAGGTGCTG
Source organism: Sphenodon punctatus (assembly GCA_003113815.1). Classification (NCBI taxonomy): domain Eukaryota; kingdom Metazoa; phylum Chordata; class Lepidosauria; order Sphenodontia; family Sphenodontidae; genus Sphenodon; species Sphenodon punctatus. The sequence goes on from QEPC01014446.1 coordinate 4,357,061, forward strand.
GTTTTAACCTTTAAAGCCCTTCACGGCCTGGGCCCTGCTTATCTGCGGGACCACCTCACTCCCCATGTGCCCGTGCGACCCTTGAGATCATCCGTGGGAGCCTTTTTGGAGGTTTCCCGGGCCAGGTGGGTGGCCACCGATGTTAGATCTTTTTTGGTGGCCACCCCTGTGCTGTGGAATTCGCTCCTGGAGGAGGCCCGGTTGGCTCCCACTCTCCTGCTGTTTCGGCATGTATGAAAGACCTGGCTGTTCCGTCAGGCTTTTGGCGAGGGGTAGGGGTGGGGTGGGCGGTGGGGTTTTTCCCCACGTATTGTAATTTTAAATTGTTTTAAATTTTAAAAATATTTTTATTGAATGTTGTTCGCCGCCCCGAGCTGCCTTTGGGCAGGAGGGGCGGGATATAAATTTTAAATAAATAAAATAAATAAATAAATATCTTTGTGAAGAGTCAATCTGGAATTCTTATAAGCAGATGTGCAGAGCTACTGCCGCATGTTTTATTGCACTGCAGCCTGGGATACCTATAGGCACAGCATCCTTTCCTGATGGTTCTTGGCAACAGCTCAAGGGAGAAACGCAGTCTCCTTGGAAGGAGTTTAGATAGACAGCAATATTTTTTTTACAGTCAAAATGGGGATCAGAGTTGGTGGCGCTTAAACCACTGATGACCTGGAGGGAGCTTACATGGCTTAAAAGAGCAGGCCTTTGAATTTTGTGAAGGGGAATCTCAATCTTGTTTAAGGGGAAAAAAAGAAATGGTGGCCCTTTTCACTGAAGGATTGTGCCCCCCCTTCCCCCCAAAAAATGCAGCTTGGTTGTTAAGTTTGAAAGTAGTAAGTGAAGTAAAAGTAGTAAGTAAATGAAAGTAGTAAGTAAGTAGTCATAAGTAGACTCTAGTCCCTAAGAAGAAACTTGGGAAGTCATTAAAGATTTTCCCCCAAATCACCTTCTGTATAAGGGATATACTAAAGAATCCACCACTGTAAAATACGAGGGGGCAGGAAACCATTCCATTTGAAGATTAGTGGGGGTACGGAGGAAGCTGCTTCATAGGTGTTTGCCAAAAGATCAAGCTTGTTATAGTTCTCAGTCCTCAGAGGATGGGAAGGGTCTGTTTGCTCAAACAGCTTCTTTGGCAGTGGTATGCCTACCATTCCATTTGCTGCATGAGGATTTTCTTTTTCCATTGCTCCTTGGCTATGTAGGAGAGCACCATTTATTCTTCATGTGACACTTCTCTCCCACCAGCACTTTTAAAATCAAAACAACCCTACAAAGATGAGGGAAATTTTTGGGAAGAGGGTGAAGCCAGACTGCTGTTTCCTTGAATATGGATTTTGAAACTGCTGCAGCTTAATTGTCTCCACACTAGCATTGACGTGTCCAGGGCCCTGCCAGAGCAATTACTGTGTGAGGCTCTCCAATGCCCTGGCATCAGCTGATCCCAGCCTCCAGTTCCAGGTGGGGAGGGCGAGGGCTGATCCCCAGCCGCACATGTCTTCTGTGTAGGACATTGCGACTACTTATTAGGGCAGCCTTCATGACATGCTCTTTGGTTAAGCTGATTATAATTGGTGAGTCCTGAGACTACTGTAACTAGCAGGGAAGAACACCTATTTTCGCTGCTGCATTGTTCCGCCCATTGTTTTTGGTTTACTCTACTCCTGAATAGTCTCCAAATCCTTTATTGTGTGGGGAAACACTGTGTTTGCTTGTACTAGCTACTCTAGAGTTCTCTTCCCTGAGCAGGTTCTAGGGACACTCCTAAGTAGAACAGATGTAGTACTAGTCCTAAGTAGTACCTAAAATCAGAAGCATGAGATTTAGAATTTAATGGATTTGGATGGAAGAGGATGGAGTGTGTGCGTGCGTGTGCTTGGAATTGATGCATTTTGTCAGGCAGAGGATGAGTGGATGGAATTAAAAAGTGGTGTGTGTGTTTGTGCTTGCCTATGTGTATGTGAGTGTGCAGAATCTGGGGAAAGTATTTTATCCGTGGAAGGGCATACATATTGCTGACTGAGCTGGAAATTTATTGAGGAAGCCCGTGCTGAAACGTTTGGCAGGACTTCATTGACTTAAGGCAGTGGCAGATGGGAGACATGAAAAGAGTATGGAGAAAGGGTAAAGGGAGAAATGAAGGTTTGACCTGATAGGATGTTGTGCTGATAACTGTCTGGCAAAGCAAGGGAATTGTCCGTGTTTAAAATGAGGCCGCAGCACTTTCGTAGAAGTGATTGAAAAAGGCTGGGAAGGTGGTAAATATATCCTTGCTTATTGCCCTAGCAGCTGAGATCTGAACCATCCCATCAGCGGAACCACCAGTTATAGAACAGCCTAGACATGGTTGCTAAAGCGGATGTCTCAGGACAGCCTTGCTTTCAGTGTTTTAGTTAAAATAACAGATAATGATGGTATACCGTGTTCGGTTTTTCCTGATATATGGCTTTCATGTTGCCACCAATATGCAGCCATTTGATACACGTTAAAAAAAAAACCCAACCCAAACAAAAAACATACCTGCAAGGTATTAAAGCAAGCGGCCTGTGCTTTAATATTCCGCGCAGGGTCTGGGGAAGGATTCAGTCACTGAGTTACAATCTAATCTTAGATTGTATCATTTGGAAGCAATAGGGCCGTTCACAGCATTTTAAACACGTACTGGGCTGTTTGGCAACATAGCATACATCACTGTTATGTCTTCAGAGGTTAAAACTGCCAAACCACTGCTATGCATGGGGGCATATATCTTTCTTGCCATAAAGACTATGCACCTGATTTCATCTCATTTTTAAAGCATTAACAGTCAATAAACCAGTCACTGCTAAAAGGTAACAGTCAACTTTGCTTAGTCCAGACTGCTCAAGAGCACTGAAAGTATATTACCCTTTAAAACCCTTCCCTCTTTCTATTTCCATGACTTAAAGTGCTTTTTGATAAAGAAAATCTAGCAAATATAAACTGTCTTTAATCAGTCAAGGAATTTTATGCACGCAGCCTGCCATGAACCACAAATCATCATATTTTCCCGGTGATCCTCAAGAGCTCTCAAAGCCATGACACTCCCCATTTGTAAAAGGGTTCTTGGCTGAAGTGGGTACGAGTCCTGTGAAGAGAAACTAAGAGCTGCCTCCTGGTCTAACATCTTATTAAAAGTCCCAATTTAACAGGCTACTGATTATTAGTATTTCTGGTAATTGGTAGGTCTTCAGATATAGACATTATGCCGGCCAATTTCTTTTCTATTCATCAACCATCCTTGGGTCAGTGCTCCGAAGGCTTTGGCTTTACTTACTAGCATAAGCATTGGCCATTTTGTAAGCACATTTTTCTTAATACCCCAATTGCACACACTTGTATGATTTGAAAATTAGACTGAATAAAGGTACAGATTTGAATGTCACATTAGGATTCTGGACAATGCAGATAGCTTAGTTTGCCACCATCTTAACATTTTATTAAAAGCGAATACAGTCTTTTACAGTAAGGTTAGCTTATATAGGAATAACCTATGCTTCATGTCTCTTGATTAAAGCTGGTTTTGGATCGAGCCAGAAATGGAAGATAGAAACCATTGTAGTTATTTGTCACAACAAATTACAAGCAAAAAAATAATTGTAAAAAATTATTACAGGTCAGAATCTTCACGGTTACTCACATACGTTAGCCTCTTCCTCCATGAAAAATGCCTTTGATTACCTATCTGCAGAACTGCCTCACCTTCTGGATTCTGGATCAGCCTCTGTGGTCAGCTGGGGGCGCCCTCCTTGAGGTTCTCTGGGTTTCCCAGGTGCCAACCATGAGGAGGGCATTCTCGGTGGCCGCTCCACGGCTGGGGAACTCCTTCTCATTTGAGGTCCGCTTGGCTGTAGACCTCCCCTCTGTTCTGTAGACAGTTCTGCCGGGTCTTTGCCAAAGAAGACGGAATGGGTGGGTTGGGTTAGGGTGGGTTTTTTATTGTTGGGTTATTTTAATGTGGGTTTTGTTTGTAAATGTTGAATTTTAAAATTCTATGCATTTTTAAATGCTGGTAGCCATACCGAGATGCTTGTGCAGGATGGGGCAGCATATGAATGCAAAACTAAATAAATAAATAAATAAATAAATAGATTACACTAGAACTGAATAATTGAGGCTTAAGAGCATAAGTGCCATACTGGGCAGACTAATGGTCCATCTAGCTCAGCATTCTGTCTCAGATACTGGCCAAAGAAGAAGTTCAAAACAGGTCATAATGGAGTGGCTCAATCGTGCCTACACACTCTCAACTCCAGCAGTCAGAGGTCTCATCTGTTGACTAGCTTGACTAATAGCCATTGATGGACCTATCCTCTACAAACCTATCCATTCCTTTTTTGAACCCAGTTAAGCTTTTGGCCGTCATAGCATCCTCTGGCTACAAGTTCTACAGGTGACTTGTTCAGAAGTAAGACTCCACGCCATGTTAATGAGCTGCTACTCTTAGCAAAGTAGGACTAAAAGAGCTTTGAGAGATCTTGGCTGCCCCTCGGTGTGTACTCCTGATTTTAAAAAGTGTATATAGTCTAGTGTAGTTTATTCCTGTGTAGGGACTGGATGCTGAATATATGTTGTTACTTAACACCGGACACCCAGCTATTCAGTCACATGAACATGATAATTTATTCCAGTCGTGAAGTAGCCTTCCTGTTGTAATTACTCCATATTTGTGCCAAGTTTTACAAAGCGGATTATTGTCACTACAGTAGGTACTCCAACAGTAACCTAATCAAGTGAGGGATTTGAGCATCAGTGCCACATAATTTACATGATATTATTAGAGCTGCCATATTGGATTGGACATCTAACCCTGTGTTCTATCTCTGATATTGGCTGATATGGGAAGCTTCAATGGACAACTGGCATTGGAAGTAATAGTCCTAATAATACCTTAACTAGACTTGATGCTGCACTCACAATAGTATCCACATTAATGGTGAGAGTTTGTTTCTGACCGTATTCCATTTATGATGGACCTGGTCAATTTGATGGGTCTGAATACAAATCGGTATGAACAACCGTTCCAATTTTCATTTTCTGGGACGAATGAATTTTATTTATTTTATATTTATTTATTTTATAAATTTTTACCCCGCCCCTCCTGCCATGCAGCTCGGGGCGGCTTCCAAACATTAAAATACAATAAAATCAGTTAACAATTATCATAAATATTATAAAATATTAAAACAGGGCTAGATACAGTCTAAAAACCAAAAATAGGTGGGGGAACTGAAACCCCCCCACCCTACTCACCCTCCCTCCCAAAGGCCTGGGCGAACAGCCAGGTCTTACAATTTCGCCGGAATGTTAACAGGCATGGGGCCAGGCGAGCTTCCTCCGGAAGGGAGTTCCATAGCCACGGCCCCACTACCGAGAATGCCCTCTCCATTGTGGCCCCCCGTTTAAAACGGGGGACCTCCAGGAAGGCACCCCCGGCAGACCGCAGGAGCCGCTCTGGG
>QEPC01014446.1:4370048-4386136 GCA_003113815.1 Sphenodon punctatus
GGCGGGGGGGACTTGGGGAGCAGTGCCTCTCTGCTCCCTGACGCACACACCCCCCCGGCGCGTTTACTCACCGTCGTCATCGGGTCGGGGACTGGCACCACTCCAGGCAGGCAGGCAGGCAGGCAGGCAGTTCAATGGAGGCGCTCGGCGGCAAGATGGGCTGCCGTGCGCATGCTGAGTCAGTTCAAGCATGCGCACTGCAGCCCATCTCGCCGCCAGAGCGCCTCCACCGAACGCCCAGGTGAGGCTTTGCATTGAGCCCATAGGGAATTTCCCTAGCAGCGCACTTGGACTGAACGCTGGGACACCCGGCTCGCGTTCAGCCTAAGTTTGTCCCTTCTGGGACTCCAGACTCTGGAGTCTCAGAAGGAGTCCAGGCAGAGGTGCTAGAGCACTCACTGACTGAGCGCTCTCTGCCTCTGCCTCGCCGGTGGCTGAGTGAAATTGACATCGGAGCGCCACGCTGCTCTGACTACAACAGTCAGAACAGCACGGCGTTCCGATGTTCCGCCGGCAACAGAGACAGAGCACTCTCAGTCAGTGAGCGCTCTGTCAGTGCGGCACCAGGGGGATGGGGGAGTGCGGGGGCAGGGCACTGCCCCAGGCGCCCCCACGCTACAGCCGCCACTGCGTCCGATCATCGATCAGTTCCTTGCTTTCACAAATTCGGTTTGTTCTGCTTGTTTAGTTTTTAAATTTTATTTATTTGTTATGCGTGGCTGTTGCAAAAATAAAGGATCATATATAAATACAAATACAAATAACCAGCAAATATTAAAGCAGGTTGCTAAACATATTGAAAGCACTAATATAAACATACTATAGAAGCTGCGAATACAAAATATCAACTGCCAGCAATGTCGTTCATACATACTACAAAATAAAAGCTCTGACCCAAGGCTGCTGCAATCAACATCCCACATAACAAAAACCTTCCTCACATAAATCAAAGCACAGCCAATAGCTTGGCTGAATAAGTAAACTCACTAAACTAGGTGAGTTAAAAGAGAGAGACAAACTAGGTGCTGCAACTCACCTCATTTACATTTGGAAAAGACTTAAATTGCAAAAAATGCTGTCTGCAATTCAAAGATAAAATAAGGAATTTTGATACTATCAAGGTGGTATCTGGGTATGTATCGGATCAACAGACTGTGCTCAGTTCTACCAGGATATTGTAACAGAAACGAGGTCAATAATTCCTTGCACAAATCATCATTTAAATGACAGGAAAACAAAATGTGGTCCACTGATTCTGCTGTGAGATGATCGAAGGGACTTAACCTGTCCACGAACTTGATGGCACTAAAACGGCCTTCCAAAACCCTGGATGGAAGGGCATTGAAGCGGGCGCTCATAAACAACATTGTCCCCCTTAATGACAGTGGGGAAGTTAGATAAGCAGCCATGAGCCCCCGTTGTGGCATCACAGACAGGTACCACGCCATATGAGGAGAGGCCCTAATCTTAGTGATTTCTTCTTGCCTGGCTATGTTGGTGTGCCTGAGCAGAATTTCACTTTCAGCTGCACCCAGATCTTTCCCCTGCCAATAATTTTGGGAGAAACCCAGCTTTGCCAGGAAGGCCTCAGTGGCCTTTTTCCATTTGCCTTTAAATGGGTCCTCCAGCCAAAATGTAACAAGTCCACGTTCCCGCGATCTTAGCAGTCTCAGCCAGAATTCGACAGCACGAATATCCTTGTCCCATGAATCGTTATTGATTTTACATACCAGTGAGAGATAAGCAACCCTTGAACGTAAGATTAATCATTACTAGCTTCACGTGCATAACATTCTATTCCACATACTTTTCTTTTCATAATACCTCTGGTTACATCTTCATGTACCTACGGATCTTGCCTCCCGCAACTCTTTGGTTTTAAGAATACCTTTGGTTGCACTCGAGATATGAAGACATATTCTGTCACAAATAAGTAACTTATAGTCTGCAAGCATTTAGTACTTTTTTTAAATTTTAACCTTTCAAGCACATATCCAGTGATGTCTATAGCATCTTATATAGGGTCGGGCATACAATGCACGGATGTGTAACGGACATAGACAATTACATGGTATTATTTAATTAATGCTTGTTAGACATAATACTACATATATTCCCCCCTTTTTAACAAAAATGATCACCTTTTTACCTTAAAATATTTCATTATATACTTTGTTTTTTCTACTAACCCTCCCCTTATCCCCCACGAACATTAGATTAGGTAACTTTATTCTTGTTAAACCCCTAAACCAAGAGCCAACTAAACTAAGTTTTTTCATAGGGAAACTTCCCCCCCCTCCCCACTTTTAATAATAAATCTTTTAAGGCACACCTCATTACAAAACCCCAGGGGGGGTCCCCCAGGGGGCCGGGCGCCTAAGGGCACACTTTTTGCAGCTCTGAGGGTGGAGGTGGGGCAGTGCAGCTGGGCAGAGGAACTGTTGTTTGAAGGGGCAGATTGGCTATTGACCCTACCGGGAAGAATCCAGAAGGGCAAGTGGCCCCAGTGACATCATGGGGCTGGTCCATGCAGGCGGGGGCCGGACTGGGCCAGGCAGGGATGGGGACCAGCCTGCCAGGCCATTTTTTGGGTGGTTTTTTTTGCGGTGGGGGGCTGCGGTCCGGGCTCATGTTTTTGGCCCTGCATGTCCCAGTGGCAGTGCTACCGGCACTGCTGCTTGCTCCTCCCCTGATCCCACCCCGTCCCCTGCGCGTGTGCAGCCACCTAGTCGGCCCGAGATGGCGGTTGCCACAATCATCCCACGTGGAGTGGTGGTGTTCCGGGTGTTCCCCCCGCCCCCGAGCAGGGCAGTCGAACTGTTGCGGCTCTCTCCCCGCGGGTGGAGGAGGCGGTGGCAGCAGGCCCAGCTGGGACAGAGAAGGCTCAGGCGGAGCTGGAAGAGGAGTAGACTGCAGACTACCAGGCTGTCGTTGCCTGCCTGCTGCTGGTTCTCGCAGCAGCCACTGCCATAGTAGCGGGAAGGGGAGAGGAGGCTGATCGGAGCTGGACACATAGGCAAAGAGAGTGTGCATGTGTGTGGCGAGTGCATGCATGTGGTGCGTGTGTGTGTGGAGAGTGTTCATGCTGTCTGGAGTGTGTATGTGTGTTTTCAGGCTGGGCCGGGCATTTGCTACTCTGAGGGGGTGGAGTGTTTTTTGGTTGGAGCCATGGGGCATTGCTGCTGCTCTGGCAATGGCTTGGATTATTGGGGGGCGGGGGGGTGTCTCTCCAAATGAATTGATTTGCTTGGATTGCATTTGCTACAGCTGCTTTGGCCTGGATTATTGGAGTTTAATAAACCCTTGCCTTGAGGGCAAGTTCTATATTCAGTGTAGGCAGTGCTTAATTTATAAAATAAATAAATAAATGAGTTGTCAGGGCCCAAACCTGCCTTGCAAGCCACTCCCCCTGCCCCAGAACTTGACAGAAGAGGGAAACGAACATTGACGGCCAGCACAGGGGATGAGGCACAGAAATCATTATTGAAAGCCAAATAAACCATGCAGGGTTATTCTAGCTTTCATTTCTAACCCTGAAATGGCCAATATCAGCCTTTCCCTGACCGTTCACATTTCTGGGTGCACTCTCCTAGTGGAAATATTTACCGAGGCTCAGAACCCTTTGAATTTAATCGCCCTCCCCAATTAAGCCCTGAGTATAGGTTTTTTATTCATTGCATATTCCATAGCAATGTCAAAATCCCCATTGGCCCTGCCTACCTTTGGCCACGCCCATAACGTGGGCCACTTTCAGAATATTTTCCAGAGCCATTTTAAATTCCCAATCCGCCCCTGCCCTTTCTCACAATAAGAGAATAATAGAACACTCTCTGAAGTTAAATGGCAGCAGATTTAAAATGAAAAAAGAAATTCCTTTTTCATGTAGCGGACAATACAGTTGTGGAACTTGTTGCTAGAAGAGGCTGTGAAAGTCAGCAGACCTAGCTACAAACTGAAATTGGATACATTCTTAGAAGATAGAGCCATAAACACATATTAGTTGGGACTTGAACCTCTAGACACTGGTAGTTTGGTGTGGTTAGCAGGAGATGGGTCACACCTCCTACTTCTCTTGAGCTACTGGAGCTGGCCACTGTTGCAGACGGATTGCTGGGCTAGATCAAAATGCTGGTCCCACTCAGTATGGCACTTCTTGTATTCTTATCGTCTAACAAATGTAAGTTTCTCATTCCAAGAGCGCACACTTGATAAAACCTAAAAACAATAATTGAACCAAGAACAGAACTTGGAAGAAATACAATAAAATCATTTAAGGTGCCACCATGACCTTTCATCTTGACCTTAGGTTTTATTCTTCACTTCCTTGGGTATGCTATAGTTATTTGCATTGGCGCAAAGTGCATGTAAAAACTCGACCCCTGTTCTGATGTCATTGTGTTTTACATCCACTTAGTGCATAATTTTCACTGTTGTAAATGACTGTGTAATGTGGAAAGCAACAGAATCCAACTTTGATTCATCTGAAGCTTCTGATCTTGTGTGACTCACAAAGCACTTTATGAATGACGATCCTAACTCTCTACCTACTTGCACCAATTCTGCACCAGTATGGCACCACTAACTTCCTTAGAAAGACTCGCATCTGAATAGACTTGGTTTTCTCCTTGCTAATTTGTGTTACCTGATGATCTGACCAGATCTTAACTCAGTGTATTCATGGCTAAGTCAGGATTTGAATTCTGGTCTCAAGTCTGACACCTTATCCAATATGCTACACTGACGGAAGAGGATTATTCCCATTGCCTTTTCCACATGGGTTTTTAAAATTCCCAAATGAAAAGATCCCCATCGCTTTCCTGGGGAGACTTTTGTACTGTCCTGTATGTGAGGACATGGGTATTGAACCTTAACCCCTAGGAATTTTGGAGCAAATAGCAATGGCCAGGCCTGTAGCACCAGTTTCACATTACTCCAGGCCCAGCCACTCCCTCAAGAGACCTTCCTTTCTTGCCCTAGCCATGCCCCTCCTGTCTGTCTCGAGTCCCTGTCATACCTCCTAGCTTCCTGGTTGGCTGCCAGCCAGCCAGCAGGCTTCCCACTAGGAATTTGGACAGAACAATTATGTCCTTATTCTCTTCCTGCTTTGCTCTGGTGCTCATCCTTTGTTCCTCTCCTTGACTTCCACCCTTGCTCTTTCTCCTAGCCCTGCCTCTCCTCTAGCCTTTGCCCTCAGCCTTGCCTTGTCCATCACCCTGTGATCCCTTACACAGTAGATCTGCCCCAAATTCAAGGTGCTCCTTTTGATCTTTAAAGCCCTAAACAGGACTGCCTTTCTCCTTACATTCCTTCGTGACCCTTAAAATCTGCGGAAGGTGCCCTCTTGTGGGTTCCATCGCTGGCTCAGTTTCATATGACTCAGGCCCACAGAGAGGCATTCTCAATGGATACCCCACAGCTTTGGAACTCCCTCCCTGTGGAGGCTCGCCTGAGCCCCAATTTGAATGGCTTCCAGAAGCACTGTAAGACCTTTTTATTTGACCAGGCATTCAGTGGGCACGGATAGATTGCGGGGAAAGCGATAGGGTGTTTTTAATGTCGTAGGGTTTTAATTTTTTCATTAGTATTTTATATGTGGTTGCAATCCACGCTGAGCCTTTGGGGATAGGGCAGGATAAAAATCAAAATAAGTAAATAAAATAAATAAATAAAATGAAGTCCAGGTTTCACTTTTGTTAATTTCCTTCCATTCCTCTATTTTTCATGCCATGCTAACAAATAAGTGCTGTGTTTTATCATGCTCTTATGCCTTTGAACAGATGGGAATCCAGGTGATTACTGACTTCACTCTTCTGATATTCCCTGCTGGAACATACATTAGCATTTGCAAATGGTGCTTAGAATTGGTGGAAAGGTAAATTTGTATTTAGTTTTCTCATTTTCCTTAGCAAGAGAGCCCCCTGAGTGCCCCTGTAGCAGACCTTTTAGGACTGATGAGTCTATTAGTTTGTGCCTAGTTTAGTGGAAAAGGTCCTCGGAGACTCAGGCAGCTCCCTTAAAGTGCCATTGGACTTGGCAAGTCCCTGAATCATCTTGCTTTTCTTCTTCCCATTCCATCTCTTCTCACTGGGGCCGATCCTAACGCCTGCCTCTGAGCACACACCATGCACACAGCGCACATGCCTCGTGAACCATCCCCACTATAGGGACTATGGCACAAACTGCACACAACGCGGGCACATGCAAATGGACCAGCTCTTAATTCTCAATCCCATTATATAGTAGCTTCCCTGAAGTCTCTGGTCAGCAATTTGCCTCTCGTGCAAGCTTCTCTCTTGCACATAACTTAGTCCTCCTCCCTTCCTGGCTTTGTTGTGCTGTTCATCTCAATGAAGCGCAGGGCTATTCCTACATTTTCTCAGTCTGCCAGATGGGAGGTCAAACTGTGAGTTGCTGAGTCAGGGCAGGACCACAGCATCCTTTTCCTAAGGCCATCTTTTCGATTGCTTATATAATCTTCTCCCTCAACTACGTAATATTTTGTTATTTCTCATCCCAAAGAGGTTCTTCCTTTCTTACCTTCTTTCCCAAGCAATTTATGTTCTATCATTTTTCTTCTTCTTTGCTCCAGTCCAGACATGACCTTTCCTCTGGGTCTAATAGTGACGTAGCAGAAAATTAAAACTCCAGACTGGAAAAGCAAACACTGCTCTTCTTGGATCCTCACTCGGTGTTTAGAAACTTTTCTATAATGTGGAGCATAATCCAGTCTGAGTTTTCCAGATGCTCTAAATCCATTGTTCTTAAGTTTTTGACCGCCAAGGAGCAACAAACACACGCAAAGCATATGAAATAGTCATGCCCCCATATACCCCACTTGTGGTCCTCTCCCATAGATTTGGAACTTCTGCTCTAATTAATCTGTCTGCACAGCACCTTAGTGCATTAAGGAAATTACCATGGGCAGGATTAAATTGTGATGGCACATCTTCCAGAGTTTGCCTTAGATCCCTTCCCAAGTATCTTAGGTTCTCTCCCTTCTTATTATGTTGCATGACACCTTACTTATAGTCCCAGGCCAACTTTAGCCTTCCGCCCAGGATTTATCTGGCTACATGCCTCTAGGAAGAGCTTATCCTCAGTTAGCTGTTGGAATTTTATTAGTGGTCAAAAACCAAAAAAACCAAGGTTTTGCTGCCTACTGTGCCAGGACCTGTTAGAGCTCTGGCTAGGCATCAGCAGTTTACACACAACAAAAGAAAATAGCTCGAATTCTCAGTAGCAACAGCTTAGAAGTAATCAACACCTTGGAGATTGTTTCTAGATTAAAATAATCTACTTAATGAGAAATACATTGTGATAGGAAAGGCCTATCCCGAGATCTTACTAGCTAGCTGCCACCAGCATGGTGGCCAGTGATGTTGAAGGTCAGAGAGAAAAGAAAGGAGGAAGAAGGAGGAAGTCCAGTAGGAGCTTCCTGGGCACATCCCACCTGAGAGGAGGAAGGGGTGGGGGGGCTTAGAAGTAGAGATCAGAAAGGTTAAAGTGACACACACATACTCACTATCTCCACTCCCAATGCCCCTAGTGGTCATTAGGGTTTGTTGGTGCAAAAGGTTGATGGAGCTGTTTCTCCAACATTATGTTGGGATTTTATTAGTGGTCAAAAACAAAAAAACACAAAGTTTCACTGCTTACTGTGCTAGGACCTGTTAGAGCTCTGGCTAGGCATCAGCAGAGTTTACACACAGCAAAAAGAAAATAGCTCAAATTCTCAGTAGCAACAGTTTAGAAGTAATCAACACCTTGGAGATTGTTTCTAGATTAAAATAACCTACTTTATTGAGAAATACATTGTGATAGGAAAGGCCTATCCCTAGCGCTTACTAGCTAGCTGCCACCAGCATATCTGCCCAGCACCTTAGTGCATTAAGGAACTTACCCTGGGCAGGATTAAAGTGTGATGGCACATCTCCCAGAGTTTGCCTCAGGTCCCTTCCCAAGTATCTTAGGTTCTCTCCTTTCTTATTATGTTGCATGACACCTTACTTACGGTTCCAGGCCAACTTTAGCCTTCCGCCCAGGATTTATCAGGCTACATGCCTCTAGGAAGAGCTTATCCTCAGTTAGCTAGCTTCCTTCCATGTTCCCTTCCCTTAGGGTTCCTATCCCAGCCTCTTAGGGTGTTTTTAAATGAGATGCTACCATGCATGGGCATCGAAGAGCCACTCATCCGACCACTCTTCTGAAGGTGGATCAGGGGAGTGCCCACTCCCATGAGCCACGCACAGTCCACTCATAACCACTCATGGAGCACTGCTGAGAAATCCAGAGTGCTCCGTGCGGGGCAGCCAAAAGGGGGTGTGGCAATCATTAGCTATGTATCCCATCTGTATGAATGGCAGCAACCAACCACACCAAGAGACTGGTGCACCACTCAAAGGCACTGTAGGCAGGGTAGACGGCCTTTGCAAGTCACAGGAACTGGCCTCAAGCCCCGGGGAGTCTGGTTCCTCAGTACTTATGCCGAGAAATGTCAATTTCAAAGGCCAGCCCAGTGCACTTTCCCATGGTCCGTTGCAGGAGGAGTGCAAGGCGGCTGCTGCGGTAGACATGCTGGGAGTTGCCTATTAGAATCCCTCTCCACATACTCCACCTGAGTGGGTGCTCCGTGGCAGTGCCACTCAGCGGCCACTAGGGGTCTGCACCAGGTCCCCATGTCATTTTTTATTTTTCATTATCCTTTTAGTTATTAAAATGTGTCATTTTCGTTAATAATGAAATATCATTTTTTGTTATCGTTGATACCGATTTCAAATAAAGAATTTGTTTTGATATTGGTATACACACAATATCTAGTTTATATATATATATATATATATATAGAGAGAGAGAGAGAGAGAGAGAGAGAGAGAGAGAGAGAGAGAGAGAGAGAGAAAAGACTGTGAACAGAGATTTATTTATTTAGTAGCTAGACGTTTCGGCTTCCACCTTCATCACTAACTCAGTTGATTTTTGAACTGTAGTGTGCTGTGAGCCAAGCTGACAGTTCCAAGAACACTGAGGGTAGAGGGGTTCTAAGGTGTGACATCAGATGTAGTTGTTCTTACAAGAAAAAATAGGTTCAGGTATTGTCCTTTAAGTTGAGGCCATTGGGTGTTAGGATCTCAAGCCTGTAGATCCAGAAGTTCTCCCTGGCATCTAGTAGCTTTGGGGTGGAGGGTTTTTCTATAGGGAAGATTTCCAGGTTCGAGAGAGTGTGATCTGTTGAGTTAAAGTGCCTTGCCGCAGGTTGTTCCAATTTCTTTGTTACGAAAGCCGATTTGTGGTTTCTGAACCGCTTAAGGAGGTCCGTGGTAGTTTTCCCAACGTATTGTATATGACAATCAAGATGTTTGTATTGTATCACATATATGACATTGCTTGACTTGCAGATGATGTTCTGTTTGATGTAGTAGGTCCTACCAGTTGTTCTCCTTCTGAATGTGGTTGTTTCCTTAAGATGGATACAAGTGATGCAACGTTGGGATCCACAGTGATGAGATCCAGGGTTGATGACAGGCGGTTTTAATTCAGATCTTACAAGTAGTTTCCGTAGGTTAGGCGGCTGGTGAAAAGCCACAAAAGGTGGATGGTTGATGGCTTTTGAAGATGTGGTGAATTCGTAACCAGTGGGTAGCTTTCTTTAATTGCCAGGTGATATTGAGGAGATGCTGGGTGAAAATCTACTACAAAAGGGATACAGTGTTCTTTGTGAGTATGAGTCTCCCCTTGTGGAGGAGGGATTCCCATGGATGTTGTAGTCTATATGACATTGGAAGGATAGCCCCTAGTGAGAAGATGCTTCTTGAGTTCTTTGCTCATCCCTTGGGGATCCAGAGGGTCCTTGACTGTGGCACTGTTATGTTGCTTACCACATCAGAATAGATAGGGATTTCATTTACCTCTGTTTTGTCAATCACTTCTTTGTGTATACACTAGATATTAGATACAGATTTAATATAATGTGTGTGTGTAATATATATAATATATATATACAGAATCTAAGCTAAACCTAACCTATGTATAATACAAAATATTCCTATCCTATAATCCTAATAAAACAGCCTAATGTATATGTATATATGGAGATAGGCAGGGGAAGGAAAAAGGTAAAATGTAAGGGCAAGGAAAAAGGATTGGAAAGGTAAGGTTGTAGGGGTATATATGGGAGGATTTTTTAGTGCAAGCACCAGCAGATGTTGCACCCTGATAGAGCAATAGCTAACATAGGACCAGAGTCAAGCAGCCCAGCCCTGCAGTATAAAGGGTTGCAGTGCCCTCCCCCAGAGCTCCCCTGATTGGTTCTGGGAGGCAGGAGACATTGAGCAATCACAGGGTGCCATTCAACTGCCTGGGACCTGCTTGCACTGCTCATTGGCCAGTGATTACATTAATCCGGTCCTTCCCCTCCCATCGCAGGCCCACTTACAGAGTTTGGCCCTGTTTCTGGCTCTGAGATGTCTGCTCTCTCCCCTTTTTGCCACATTTCCCTCCAAAAAACACCTGCCAGGTTGCTAGGCAATAATGAAATCAATAACGACTTTCGTTATCATTATTGATTTTGTTTTTTATCATTTTCATTATTGCAATAACGATAACAAAAAAGACAGATTTAGTTTTTGTTATCGATATAACGAAAACGACATGCACACCCCTAGCGGCCACAGGCCTCCCCCCACTCCTGCTCGTTTAAAAACACCCTTATATCCAAACTGGTTTACCAGCCCCACCCCAGTTTTTCTGTACTGTGGTTATAGTGTTGATTAATTATCAGTGAATTTTTCACCAGTGCAATCTAGTACTTACCCCTGCTTGTGCCACAAAGAAGCTCACCTTGTCACAAGGACATTTGCTGACAGCGCTTTGCGGTGTTCACCTAGTTCTAGTTCTGGTACGGTGAACTGCCCCATTTCTGCATTTCCCTCTCTCCTCAAGGAAAGTAAAGATACAGCCACCTATGGGGATTTGTTTAGGTTAATTTAATTGTGTGGCCTGCAATGATCTTGTGTCCAACTTGCACATTCTCTTGTTTCCAGTTTAACCTCCCTAATGCCAACCTGCCCTCCTCTACTTGAAATCTATACACATTTCAAAGGTGACATTTAATAAGATGAGGGGAGCTGTTTACAAACCTTCTTCTCTTCCTTGCTGACCTCACGTGGGCAACAGGTCGGTTGAAATGCCAGAGAATGTCCGTGTGGGAGAAAAAAAGTTTGGTCTTTTTAAAAAAAAAAATGTTTAATGAGCTGAGTCAATCTCTTACGTTTCAGATAACACAATAATATCAGGGAAAATTAATTAAAGCATGGCAGATTCCTCCACTAACAGCAGCTGCCTGTGTCAGGAAAACAATAGGCATATTGAGTGATTGACAAGCAAGGTGTAAAGAATTTCTCTATTTCTCTGGTTGCTGTGATTGATGTTAGATGATTACTGTTTGTATAGTAAGGTGTTTAATTCCTCAGATTTCTCTCTTCCAATTCTCCTGCATATGAGACAAACTCCTGTGATGGCAGGGGAAAAAGATGCTAGCAATTAACATTTCTGCTGCTGCTGTTGTTAGCATGCAAAAGTGATGCCTGCACTTTTACTCACATTGAACTTTTGCACCTTGTCTATTATTCCCCCTTTGCGTTGAATTAGGTTCAGTGTAAAAGCAGCTCAATAGGCAGTTGAGTGCTGTGGAAAGGAACTGTAATGCAAGATGCATTCAAATTCAGAAATGACAATGAAAATGTTTACAACTCAGTGGCATCGCAAAGGGCACAAAGAAGAAGACTGGGGGGGAAAGAGCAATTTAGCAGAGTGCCAAATGTTAACTATTTTCATTTGCTCCATGGTGATAAAATCAGGTAAAATGAGGTGAGTGATTGCATTCATTTTATGTCAGCAGTTCCCACTAAGGCAGCAATAGTTAAGAGTCTGCATGCAATTCCATTACAAACTCTACTTTCATGGGTATATAACTCATCTCTAAGAACTCACCTGCGCTGAAGTTTGGCATATGTGGCCTGAGCTCAGGAACAACTATTTTATGCATTTGAAAGGAAGACACTTGGCAATATCTAAATTTAAACATGGGCCCCCCAAATGACATTTCTTCTTGTTTGCACCCCCACCAGGGAGCCAAAGAGGCAGACACAGGTAATTGGGTATAATGGGCGACTCCTTTTTATTAACAAAACAACAAATATCCAAGGCTAAAAAGGTCCAGTGCCACAGAGGCCAATCCCTACCAGGCTCACCTAGGGATCCATCACCAGCCCAGAGCATCACAGAGACCAATCCTGACCGCCGTCTGGTGTTGCATCCGCCCCACCGGACCCAACACTCTTGGCCCTATTGGGAGGGAGGTGGAGCAGACAGAAGAAGATAGCCACACCTGCGATAGGCTGCCCAGTCTAAGGGGAGATGCAAACCCTCTATCCCCTCTGGGTGCTTGGGGCGATAAGTCCACTAGCCTCCCCTCCCCCCGCCCTCTCTTACTCCAGTCACAGTGGGAAGAGTTCTACCTGCTCTGAGCTTGATTTATTGCTTCAAGCACTGGACCCAGTGCCACAGGGCAGATCAGCATACGCTGACTGGCCCCACCCCAGTCTGAATACCTACTGTCTGCATGTTGCCTGCCTGTAACTCCTGCAAATAAACCTCATTGCCCTCGGGCGACCGATGTATCCCATCCAATCTAAATGAAGTAGGGGCCTGAACTTCCCCTATGGGTGATGGCAATCCCGCCCATGGCATGCACCCAACTTCCTATTGCTTTGTTGGCCTTCCTGTGGGCCCTGTCGGACTTACTCTCCCTGTGATCCAGAGAGAATGTGGTTGCTCTGTTGGTCATGAGTGACAGAGGTGCAGACACAGTATTTCTGAGTTCGAATCTCCCTGAGATTGAAGCCTAATGCTGAGGACTCTTCCTTAGGTGGGTGATCTGCCCCGCATCAACGTCTCCTTTGTAGCATATCTGACCAAACTATCCTCATCAGTGATACCATTCATGAGGTCATGAATAGCATGGGAGATCCTAGCATGGGAGATCAGCTCCACCCCAGACCAGGTAGGTAGATGGATTTCACCTACCTATGTTATTAGGATGTTAGGAACACTGCCCAGCAGCTTGCTCCTAAGTCTGGGTAAGAACTGATCCCAGTGCATCCCCTGAAGGCTGAACCAGGTCATATTCACCCACCAATCCAAGCCCAGATTCATCACCAGTTGTCATTGGCATGCTGCCTGGTGGGCCCAGTAGAGGATGCTGTGGCTCATCATCAAAATGTAGGGCTGCTTTGGCTGCTCCATACCTATCGAACTACAAAAACCAGTCAACTTGAACTCAACAACAGCTTCCAGTTGCCAACTTGCCATGTGGTGTGACAACTGCCTGCCTGTGGGCAGAAGCTTGGGATGTCCAGAGCCCTATCATGCAAATGCCATCGGGGTAAAGCCAGCCGAAGCTGCCATGGTGGCAGACTCAAACACGCTTAGTGGGAGCCCTAGTCCTGCTATGCCCTTCTGGAATACAGCTTTGAACTGGACTCCTGTGGGGTGTGGGGATGTCCCATCGGCATGGACAAATAGCGGACCAGGGACATTGGTCTTACTGGACATGTAGTCCTTCATTACAATAGCTGGGCAGAGATATGGGTCTCCTGATGGATGAAGCTTGAGCCATGCCCTCTTGCCCCTCTGGTCAGTCTTTTGAATGTCTCATATAGAAAAGCAATGTGCCGCCATCCCACCTAGTATCCCGTAGTGGAAGGGTATGCCCTAACGGGCCTCACTTAGAAGCAATTACCGCTTCACTGACCCTAAGGTCCCCCCAAAATACAGTTAAGAATGCTCCTTGAAGAGTAAAACCTCCAAACTATGGTTGCATATAATCCAGAGGGAAAGTAGCAGGGATTCCAATAGCCAGAGGGATACTGGACACTGCCCATCCAAACTGGGGCCTTGCTTCTTGGCCCATCCCTTCAGAGCCTTCTGAATATAAAAACCCTAACAAGGGTCAGGTTGCCAACTTCCCTTGCATGGAAGATGATGGCTGTGCAAGACGTTCCTCAATCATCTGTGCGGCAAGGCCCCACCACATAAGATGCACACATTAATGAAAGACATGATCCTCCAAGATTGGGATAACTGAGGGAATCTCCTCCCTCTCCCTAAAGGTCTAAAATTTTCCCTGACCCATCTAGCTCTGTTAGATGGGGCAAGAGACCCCCTTAAAGCCCAGGTAATTTCTCCTCTCCAGAGCTCCAAAGGTATGGCAGGATCCGCACCAGTGTTACGCTGGTCTTGGGTGCTAGCTCTTGGAAGCGGTCTTTCTGGAGACACTAAAGAGCATCAGCAATGTTGTTATCCACACCAAGGAGATGCTGTGCCTTAAAATAGATGTTATTGGATAGACAAATGCCCTAACCAGCTTCATGACCCTCAGGAAATGAGATGATTGAATTCACTGTGTGGAGAACCGCCAGACTGTCACACCAGAAAACGACTCTCGCTTGTTAGCAAATTCCTCTCTTCAGCTTTTCCCTGCTACCAAAATCAGGGGTGGGGTGGGGGTGGAGGGTGGTCGCACAACTGCAGAACCTGGTGGGGGTGGACAGCTCTTGAGTGGATTCCAGTATTTCCTGTTGAGGAGGTCTCAGAGAGTGGTGAAGGGCAATTGTTCATCATGGTATGGTATTCTGTCTCCCCTCTTGTTCAATGTGTATCTGAGACTCCTGGGTGAGGTCATTCAGAGGTTTGGGGTGAGGTGTCATCAATATGCTGATGACACTGAGCTCTACCTCTCTTTTTCATCCAACCCAGGTCCTGCAGTCTCATTGTTTACCCAATGCCTGGCTGCTGTCAGGGACTGGATGAGGGTGAGCTGATTTTATTTATTTATTTACTTTTTTATTCCATTTGTACCCCGCCCTTCCTGAACACAGCTCGGGGTGACTTCCAATAATAAAAACACAAGAATATAAAACAATCTAAAACACATAAACTACCATATCAAAAAAAGCTGAAGCTGAATCCTGAAAAGACAGGTGATAATGGTTGGCTGGTCTTATCACTTGGAATGGATTGGGACACCTTTTATTGATGGAGTCCAGCCTTCTCTGGTCAGTCAGTTTCTCACCCTGGAGGTGATTTTGGATCCCTTGTTGCACCTGGAACATCAGGTGGCGGTGTTGGCCAGGATAATTTTTTTCACCAACTCCATCTGGTAAGGAGACTGCTGCCTTTTCTTTCTGACTTGGATCTGGCCACTGTCATCCATGCTTTCATTACCTCAAGGCCAGTGGCAGTGGGCCGCCTAGGATGGGAGGGGCAATGCCCCTCCTGGCCCCAGGACTCCCCCGGCCGGTTGGCTCCAAGTCTGATAGAGGGGAAAAAAAGTGGCCGCACGAGCTGTGGTGAATGTTTGGAGCCACCTCGAAGAAGCTGGTTTACAGCAGCAACTTCAGCCCCCCTGCTCTAAACCAGGTTCTTTGAGGTGGCTCCGAACATTCTCACTGGTCGTGTGTGCGTTAGAGAATGTTCGGCACCGTCCATTCCGCATAAAGGGATCCTGCAATGGAATGGTGCTGCAGGGGCCACTGTTCCAATGCAGGGGCTGGGCAGGGGGAAAGTCCATATCAGGGCACTTCATACAGGTGCCCTGGGTATGAACTGCCCAGTGTCCCACCTGTGCGGAGGGGGGGGGCGGGTCTGGGAGCTCCAGGAGCTCCTGCTGTGTTCGCAGCTCCCAGCTCCCCCCCAAGTCCCTTCCTCTCTCCTCCCTCCCTGTCGAGTCAAACTGACTCAACTCTAGGAGGGAGGGAGGGAACTTGGGGAAGCCCGGCTGCGCGGCAGCTCCCAGGCCCGACTTAACAGTTTGGGCCTGGGAGCTGCCGCGCAGCCATCAGGAGCAGGTCCGGAGCAGAGAGGACGGAGAGGAGCCTGCAGTGACGGAGCTGCCGCCAGTGAGTAAATTGCGGGGCTGGGAGGGAGTGGGGGGGTGCATGGTGGGGGGGGAGTAGGGGTCACAAGGGGAGGGGGACTGGGGGTGAGTTAGAGTGGGGGGGCTGGGAGTCAGGGCTCCTGGGTTCCCTGGGAGG